>JALMQS010000064.1:16178498-16432045 GCA_024734495.1 Forficula auricularia
ATTTGAATTGAACCCGAATGCCAAAAATGCAATCCGGGCACTTGGCTAACCCACCGAAGTGTAACCACATCTGACATAGGCATAACACGCATAAAATTTTTTTACTCAAAGAATCAATCTTCATCATTAAAAATTTTCGAGACCACTTGATTCTAAATCTTGACATACATCCAAACCATATGTTTTGATTATAATATTTTTAAGAGTTTTGATTTTTGAAAATTTTCCTAATTTGAATATAATCAATCAATGCACGAAGGGGGGAAACAACCCTTCTGGCATTATAAAAATAATCCATAAAACCTCGGATTTAGTAATAAACCATCTCTCTTTATTTTCTATCGTAATTTTAACGCTTCTACTATCTGAATTTGTCTTTTATATGTACCTAATGAGCTGAAATTTGGCTCACAAGCGGGCCCAACCCAAAAGAAAAGTTGTCCAGCAAAGAAATGAAGAATTTGCAAAAAATGCTCCATCAAAATTACAATGAATTTCCTTGAAATGTTAAAATATTGGAGTAATGGCTCATGATTCATGATTAGAGAACGGATTTTTATGCAGTAAAAACTGCCAAAATATGCCATAAAATATGCAGTTAAAAAGCCTGAAATATGTAAATATATGAAGTAAAAATTGCCAAAATAAATTTTTTTATGCACTAAAAAATTAAAATTAAAGACAAAAAGACTATATATTTGAAAGAAAACTATGAAAAAAATAAAATGATAAAGTAAACTTTAGACACCAAGTGTCAAATATGTACTTTTATTGAGTAAAAAATTTCACAAAATTCTCATTATACTATATATATTTGTCTAGATTAATTTGTAACAACGCTTAGAGTAATTTCTCTAAAAAAATTACGCTCTTGCCTAGAATCGAACCGACGAACTCTTGAACTAAGGGCATGAGCTCTAGCCATTAGACCAATGTAACATTAATATTTATATCTTGATTTCTGTTACTAAAACTATGTATTTTTTATTTAGACTTTGTGTCGAGATAATATTGTATTCATTTGAACTCGAATGAAAATGAAAAAACACCAATAGATTTTAAATTAAGAAACATTAAATATATATTAATTAACGAGGCAAATTTGAAATATAAATTGTCAGCTCGGATTTTAAACTGATGGCTCTAATCGATTTTCATTAACCAGGCAAATTTGAAATATAATTCTAATTTGGACTCGAATTTTGAAATGAAAGACTCCAATTCATTTTATTTATTTTGTTTATTGGGCCTCCGAGGAGCGGGCCGCCTCTTACAAAGATAAAGTTACACCTTCAGCTTACAATATAAAGTTCATTACACCTTCAGCTTCAGAACAAATAAATTCAGATTCAGAGCGGGTGGATGAGAGAGCCGGGATTAATCCTGACTCACATTTCACATTTCTTTTTTTTTTTTTGTATTTACAATTAATAATCATACGCCACCCGCTCTATATGTTCTTCTGCTGAAAGTGTAAAAATTAAGGAGAGATCCCCTCATCGCCCTATATGTCAAATTGTTTATTGTTTTTGCGATATACCCAGGGCGATGAGGGGCTCCACCACTTTATGCCACCACACTCCCTTCCACGAGAGTGTGATGGCCTCGACCTGACCGAGCCCGCCCCGACGCCAAATCGCTCCGCAATATTGTCCACCAGACTGGAGTTGCCCCTATATTTTTCTATTTTGTTTCGGTGGGCAACACCCAGTCCTGCAAGCGCGGAGACGATCTGGACGTCCAAAACCCACACCACCCCCGACGAATCCTTTGCCACGATGTCTGGCTTTCTATTGCCTGCCGAGCTGGAGTACAAAGTACTCCAACTCGACACGCATTCCTTTTTTATCAAATCATCGGCCAGACATCGTACCACCGCGTCATGCCTCCTTAACCAGCCCATCACGCGGTCCTATCACCAACATTGGATGATGTGCGCCGTTGTTTCAGTTCGTCTGCACCCAGCCCGGCATATCGGGGGGCCCCTCCGGCCGTCTTCCCCTGCTGGTTCTTACGGCTGAAGGAAGGGACCCCGATCTCAGCCTACAAAATTCTATAAAAGTATTGTTTTTAATTACTCCTGGGCGCAGCATCCAATTATATGAGTTCTCTTGCTCCCGCGCACATCTCCAAATCCCGGCCATCGACACTAGCGTATAGGTTCTCGCGCCAGTAAGCCGCAACACCCTCCACGCCGCCGAACTTACGCAAGACCCGTTCGGCCCAAGCTAACCTCAAGAATACCAAGAAACATTAAATATATGTGATAATAGTTCCCCTCCTCTCCTCGCCACTCAAAAATTAAAGAGGCGAAATTTTTAAGAGGACGATGTATTTTCAGGTAGTTTACAGGTATACATTTGGAGTGTGGTTTTTAAGAGATGAATACAATTTTTGGACCGAGACGCTGCCACGCCAGGAGCACTTCAGCCCGGAGGGCTCGAGACTTGAAGGGCGTGCCGAAGGCACGCACGAAAAGCTCATGTATTTAATATATTTAAACTCACAGAAATAATAGGTGCACTTGAATAAAATCAGCATAATAAATATAATAATGTTTCAAAAATGTGAACGAAAAAAATACGGGGGGGGGGGTAGTTGTATTTAATAGACACGATTGTATTGTATTGCTTTTATTTTTTTATATTAACAAGCTTTTCTTATTGACGTGCATATAATAAACTAATAAAATAATTCAAATATATGTCTGGCTATAATCTGATCGCTAAAATAATTTACACACACTTTCAAACACACACATGAACACTCAATGGCCAAAATGGGCTATTGTTACTGAAAAAAAAATAATTAACAAAGGATCTCAAAAATAATTAAAATTTGATTGAAATTGTGATTAATTTATGTTTAAAGTATTTTTCTAAATTATCTTCAGGCTATTATGTTTATGCTATTATCTACGCTATTATCTACGTTATTATGTCTATCCTTCCACTTCTTCAGATGTGATGGGAGCAAATTTAAAGGAACTTTATATACCTATTTATTTCTTCATTTTTTTCATTCTTTTTCCGAAAATTGACTTTTAAAAAATCTATTTTTGACTCAAAATAGGCAATATTTGACAAAAAAATCCTTCAAATATGCAATTTTATGTAATATTCTTTAAATATGCAATTTTATATTACTCAAATATGCAAAAATATACAGTATAAAATTTAACCCAGAGAATCCTAGATGCATGATTCGGATAGATTAATTGATCCCCTGGGTCGTATGTGGCGGCAAAACAAAATATGCAATTGCATAGGAATCCGGTCTCTATTCATGATGTATGAAAAAGTTTTCACTTTTCCTCCAATTTAAAATAAGTTCAATTATAGTTAACTAAATTTTTATTACTATATAAGTATATTGTCTTCTTCAATATATAAAAATTCTGCTACCCTCGGCACAAAAACTTTCAAGTATATTTTTGTTAATTTTTTCTCATGATCAATAATATATGTGAGATTTATGTCCGAATCTAAAATTTTAACCATCTTATCGATAGTAGTTGAGTGCAAACAAAAAAAACGAAATGTTTTTGATAATTAACTAAATATTGATAAAGCTCACAAGTGCATAGATAATACAGTGTATTGACCCAATTAGGTAGTTATCTTTTCTGCCGGCTATTTATTTTTAATCAGACATTGAATATCAATAGGAAAAGATTTATAATTCCCCTTATGACACAACGTGGCATTGTTTCCGCATTTTTATCTCCCTTTCTCCACATCAGAGGTTCTCAAACTTTTTCGAGTTCTGTTTAAAAAATAAGCTGACGTGTTCTGATGTGGCCATCCACTTGACTTTACGATACAGCCTGGCCCCTCACTTACATTAATATTTAATAAAATTATTTATAATCATGTAGGGTAGGGGGTTAGTTTTTGCATTTTTAGACTCCTAGGGGCACACTGATTATGTATACAAAATTTGGTTGAGTTTGGTAAATGGCCAAGATTTTCATTTTTTGACCCCCCCCCCATTTTGAGCGGTTAGATTTAGCATTTTTAGACTTCTGGGGGTCCACTGATTATGTATACAAAATTTGGTTGAGTTTGCTCAAACGACCTAGATTTTTAATTTTTAACCCCCCTCGACCCCCCCTTAATTTTGGGTGGATATGCACCAAAATCTAATCAGCTCTTAATCTCAATGGACCAAAACTACCTGTGAAATTTGGTTTCGATATTCACACTAGTTTTTGAGCTAGCTTGTACACAAATTTGGTAACGCACAGACTAATTAACTAACAGACATTTTGACAAAACAATTATTATCTCGAAAAATATAATTTTTTCGATATTCCCTTATTAGAGCTTTTTTGTAGAGGAAAATGCCATGGTTTAGTTCAATTTTTTTAATCAAAATAGTTTCAGCCGTTTTTGAGATATTTCGAAAAAAAGAAGGAAAAAAACACTTTTTTCATGCACGATTACAATACTTGACCATACCCTGTATGGTAAATTAATAAGTGAAGACCCTATATTAGTGTCGCTGCAATGTCTATCTGTCCGTCTTTCGGCTGATTGTAGCTAGTAACCTAAATAGGAAAAAAAAGTCTGAAATTTAAAATTTATATAAATTCATATTCCTGCTAATAAAAAATTGTATTCAAATTTTAATCGACTGATTTTGAAAAGTCTAAATTAATATGAGGTCTGAGCTTGTGAAGCTCGTAAACTAAATAAGATACAATCTTAACATTTACATTGAAAATATTTTATTTGCAGAGAACAGCAAAGTTGTTGATTCATAAAGAGCAACAAATGAGGTTGTCCTCTGCTTAATACAAAAACAATATAGATATAAAGATATATGTCAAGCAAAATACAACCTTATTAATTTCTCTTTTATTTTTTAATTTAAAAGTTATTTATGTTCATTCTACACAAATATTAAAAAAATTTCATCTAAAGATTATTTTGGTGGGGTTCAACTTTTTTTACTTTACCATACAGGGTATGGTCACGATTAAGAGCTGATTAGATTTTGGTGCATATCGACCCGAAATTGGTGAGGTGGGTTAAAAATTAAAAATCTAGACCATTTGAGCAAACTCAACCAAATTTTGTATACAATCAGTGGGAACCCAGAAATCTAAAAATGCAAAAACTAACTGCCTAAAATACGGTGGGGGTAGAGGGGGGGGGGGAGTAGGGTCAAAAAATGAAAATCTTGGCCATTTACCAAACTCAACGAAATTTTGTATTCATAATCATTAGGACCACAAAAGTCTAAAAATGCAAAAATTAACCAAAAATGGGGGAGGGTCAAAAAATGAAAATCTAGTTCCTTGTACTAAACTCAACCAAATTTTGTATACATAATCAGTGGACCCTCAGAAGTCTAAAAATGCAAAAATTAACCGCCCGAAATGGGGGAGGGGGTCAAAAAATGAAAATCTAGGCTCTTGCACCAAACTCAAGCAAATTTTGTATACATAATCGGTGGGCCCACAGTAATCTAAAAATGCAAAAACTAACCCCCCTCCCCTACATGATTATAAATAATTTTATTAAATATTAAATAAAAGGAGAGGGGCCAGGTTGTATGGTAAAGTCAAGTGGATGGCCACATAAGAACACGTCAGCTTATTATTTTTTTTTTGAGTCAAAAAAAAAATTATCAAGAGGTGTGGGACTTTCCTCTTTAAGTAGAATCAGCATTAATTTTTTAAAGTTTATATCGATTTAAAATCTCGGTATGAGATAGCAAGGTGATTTTTAGCGCCTATCGGGGTTTAGAAATGGCTTGGTTTAAATTAAAATTTAAAAATTCCACAATTACTTTCATTCTCTTCTTATTAACAAGAATTAATTAACACGAATTTGATATCACAAGTATGTTGGCAGTTATATGTTGCAGTAAAACCCCGTTTTTATTAAGAACGGGTTCTTACTAGTTAAAATGCGTTTCACTGAATACCTTTGTGGCAACTAGAATTTATTGATGTTGGTTGAGTTTGGTTCAAAAGGTCTAGAATCTTCATTTTTGACCTTCCACCTCATTTTGGGTGTTTATTTTCAAAATTTTTTAAACGAAAATGTCAAAAATTAGAAGCAAAGTTGTAGAGGATGCAATTTTTGACATTTTCATTTAAAAATTTTTTGAAAATAAACACCCAAAATGAGGCGGAAGTTCAAAAATGAAGATTCTAGACCTTTGAACCAAACTCAACCAACATCAGTAAATTCTAGTTGTCACAAAGGTATTCAGTGAAACGCGTTTTAACTAGTAAGAACCCGTTCTTACTAAAAACGGGGTTTTACTGCAACATATATATATGTATTAAAAACTCAAAATCCAAGTTGGCCAAAAAAATTTGTATATTTTCCCAATACTTTTTTCTAGCCACTTATTCATTCCAATTGAAAATATGAATAGTACCATATTTAAAAATTCTAAAAAATGAAAAATAATTACTTTCTACTTTTCTACTAACAAAAGAAAAGAAAATTTCGAAAAACGACAAAAAAAATAAATAAACCGAATGAATGATTTAATGAATGAACTTTTTCCTTCTTATTATGTATTAACATGACACATAGTTTTTTTATTATCTCCGTTTGCTTTTGAAAAAGTCTGTTATCAAAATAATTGTCTTTTCGTAGTAATACTACGTTCTAGATTATCATAAATAGAAGATGATGATTCATATATAAGATTGATTATTTTTTAGAAATCGTATTAAAATATTATTTTATTTCGATGTTTCGTCCAAGGGCGTAGCTACCGCTGTAGCAGTTGTAGGAACGAAAAGGGCCCCCGAGTTAGCCCCAACATGCCCAAGAAAAAAATCATTAAATGTTTTCCTATATGTACTTGATTTAAAAAATCATACTTTTACTTTTATCAATACAGAAATAAATAAATAAATAATTGTTGATATTTTTATGTCATATTGATAAAAGCCCGGCCTTAATGTATGAATAATAAAACACTCCCCTACATCTCTTAATATTCTTTTTCGGAGAAGTATCATATAGGCCTATCAATATGCTTTTGAAAACACCTGAAATGTACGCTGAGTTGAAATATTTTTATCAATCAAACCGTCTCAACCGCTTATTTTCGTAGATTCAGTGTTCATAGAAAAATAATAATTTGAGAAACTAAAATGTTCTTCAGTAATGAATGAAATAATAAATACTTTCGCTGAAAAGAAGGCAAGGAAAGTACGTATTTAACATCTAGGAGATTTTTAATTTTCTAGGTAGATTTCGAAGAAATATACCTATTGCGCTCACTCTCATGCAGGGTCGTGCTGGCCCGCCGGGACACCGGGCAAATGCCCGGTGGGCCGCTGCCCGCCACATTAAAAATTAAGAATATTTTAAAAGAACAAGATCTTTGACGCCGATTCATTTTCAAGGGCCACTTCTCTATTCGATGATTATAGCAAAAACCTTCCTTTTAGTTTTAAAGTTCCTCTCCTTCGTAATTCATGCCCTTCGGTCTCCATCTCGATCACTTGCGAGAGCCCTTTGGTTCTCCTTTTTATCTATTCCTTTATTTTTCGTCGGAGGTCCTGCTATATTCGGTGATATTGTCAGTTGCAAAAAACAGGAGGGGGGTGGAAGTTCTTTTACAATGTTTTTCACACATGTGGGTATTCTATGACCGACTCTGGCGCCTGGTCTCACAAAGAAGTTTCCAAAGTTTTTTAAGTGTATTGGACAGTGATGAGATTATTGACAAAGTGGCCAAACAAAATGAATTATTACGAAAGCATCTATCACGAGACGTCCTGTGTTAATGTAATCAGAGGCGTATTTTCGGGGGGTCCATGTGGTCTGGATCCCCCCCCCCTAAAGCTCTAAGAATTTTTTATTTGTTATTTGGAATATATAAATATATGGTAGGTAATATTGTATTTTATTATTATATTTTTCCACTTTTTAATTACTCTTATTATATGTTTATGCTAAGATGTCATCCGAAATTGGTCCACCAGGATACACCACCTACACTGAGTCGCGGCGGCCATTTGGCTGAAATTATATTCCAAACATAATGTCATCGAATATTCTTTAAAATAAAATAAAAATTGTGGCAATATCACTTAAAGAGGTTTTTTTTTTATTTTATTTTAAAGTTCGACCGCTCTTAATGAAAAAACCTGTATAATGTATTTAAAAAAAATATAAGATATATTAAATTTTTGTATTTTTTCAATAATAGACCACTCCCAGAAGAAAATTGTAAATACGCCACTGAATGTAAGTAACATTTACCTACTGAGTTAGATCTTACATAGATTTATGTCGCTATTAAATAACACGTTTGCTCAATGTTGATTATTAAATTTTGATTATAGAATCGACCGCCTATACATAGCATCTAATTGAAATAATCTTTCGTCGGATATTTTCAAAACACAGATTTTCTTTTAACGACTAGTTTACAAACACCAATACTGTTTCTGTGGTATTTCATGAAATGAATAAATAAGCATTATTAACAAATTAAAAAAAATAAGTGGGCTGAAATTGTGTCGCATATCCAGGGCCGCCCCGTGCCAGCCAGCACGCCCCTGCTCTCATGGTGCGACTTCCGGAAAATTTCATCATAATTTTTTCGATCATGGCCCCTAGACTCCATTGGCACAAAATTTAGTCTTGATGTAAACAAGGACTAATTAGTTTTTGGTGAACAAGGGGGTGGAAATGGTAGGGGGTTGAAATCTTAAAAAAATAATAACAACTTTAATATAACTTTTAAGGAGCTAGGTGTTGGTTCTAGGTAAAACATTTTAATATAATAATAAAACTTGACTAAGATGCTAGGTAGGTTTCACAAAATCAATAATAAATAATAAAACTTTAATATGAATGATACCAGTTTGGTTGCAAATAGCTAATATTCTACTAATTAACCTCTACAACTTGTGTCTAAAAAGTTTTTGATAGGACCAGTCTAAAGGAGGTAGAGCCCTTTTGAAATCTACCTCTTCCTAAGGCCTGCCACAGGGATTTTTTAAACAAGACTCCCATGAGTCAGCCCGAAAACGCATCCTATTGGTTGATATAAATTATTTATAAAATTAAGGAAAAAAATATTATTCAAAATAAGGTGATGGGGGTCATTCACATGACGTTGCGTACCATACACCTGGCCCCCTGAGTCTCTTATCAATCGTTGAGTGAACCACACAACTTATATTTACAACTTCCTGAATTCATCCTATCAATTTTCTCATTTCAAATTAGTCTGGTCACATTGTTGTTTCAATCAAGATAAAAAATACTCGGCACAGAACTTGTAATACTTGTTAAGTAAAGGGATTTTTTAAAAAAATTGAAGGAATTGTTTTTTAGAAAAAAAATAAAATAAAATCAACCCCATCTTTCAAGTAAAGGAATGTCGATTTAGACCAGGGGTGGTCAACCTTTTCAGCAAGCAGGCCAAATTTCAAGAATAACATTTCTTTCGGCCACGTACCTCTTGTTTTTTTTTGTTTTTTTTTTTTTGATTAAATCAAACAAGCAAACAGTTGCGATCACATCGTGGCTTCCCAGAAGGTAAGATCGTGGCCAAACACTTGCCTGGTCTAATGTAAAGTGAAAAAAAAGTATATTTATTTTTTTGAAGAAAATAAACATACTGAGAATCAAGCATATTTATTAGACAATTTAAAAATATTTAAAAGTGCGACGTCTGACAGAATCATCTCGACTGATGATGTCGCTACACGCAAACAGTTTTCTAAATGAACATCAGCAATTCTTGTTCTCACTTGTGATTTGATGTGGTTCAAACAAAATTGATGAAAAAATATATACTAGTCTAGTGGTTCCTAATCTAGGGGTATTTACTCCCATGAGGGTAAAATAGCTACTTGAAGGGGGTAATCAGACTAATTAATATACTATATGTTAAAGGTAACGGATTCAATTTTTCCCCTACGGGGCTGGGAGAGTCAAAGATGGCTCACTAATTTGAGGTTTGTCTAGATATAGACTTACCATAATATTTTTTTCTCAAACCGGGACAATTTCGAGAATTTGTTCGAAATAAAAAAATGAGCAACTTTTATATGATTTTACAAAGAGAGAATTATATTCAGCAAAGTATTTATGATTCACAAAGTTAATCTTTTTTTATGAAGTGGTTAACAAAGAAAAACAATTAAATAGTACTGATTTTTAATCACTCTCATCTGAGATAAACTATCAATATATACCACTAGCATGAATTCAGATTAAAAATTACTCTCCTTCCAAGCGGTCCTAGTATTAAATCAAACATAAAAATAAATATTTGTTCATTGTGTTATAAAATGTCTGAAACGCGAAGAAATTTTTTTTCAACTAAGATATTTTTCTCTTTGTGTGTCTGAATTCCGAAACCCACGATAGCCCAAGAAAGGAAAGTCAAAAAGTTCATTTGTATCAATACATAAGTAGTACTGATTAGATTTTGAAATATCTCGTTCAAAAGGCAGAAAATATTATTCTATTGAGAGGATGTTAAATTTAGTATAGCCTTAAATGAACAATTTATATATAAGTTTATTAATAATTACTAGGGTTGCTCTAGTGTACCGAGTCTTGAAAAAGTTTTCATTTTTTTATTATTTCATGTGCGGGTGAACGATTCTTTCATTAGAATCTGATCGAGGAAAATAACTTCAATGAGCACAGATAGAATCACATCACTTTCTTTAGAGCTAAGGTGTATTTCAAGAATGCCAAATACAAGTTCCAACCTGTTTCATACAATTAGAGATTAATTTCCATTATTCTAGGAATGGCTTTTTACACTCAGACCAAAACGATACTCGTTATATAGAGGGAAAAATATTCAATTGTATTTAAAATTTTGACTTAAATTTACAAAAGAAATCACTTGTTGCTGCTCGAACTAGCAAAGGAAGCGAGTCAGGAAAAAGTTTTTACTTTTTCTTCTTTTTCTTCGTATTTTTAATATTCACTAAAATTTAATTTACGATTAACTTTGCCGAGGTACTACTTAAAATAAATAAATAATAAACAATAATTTTTTCCAAAAAAAAAACGACAAACTAACCTGGAGACTTGAACCAAACCCGGACAGTCCCGATCAAACCGAGCCGTATGGTAAGCTTATCTAATAGATATCTAGATATCACTGTTGTTCACAAACGCAGAAGAAAATAATCTAAGCTGTCAGATCGGACTTTTTAAACTTTTAAAAGCTTATATGAACCGTAGCTTTATTTTAAATCACAATGAATCAATTTAACTGGCTTTTCATTTAATTCACCTTTATTTTATAAAACTAATTTGTATAAGAAAAGGAAAATTTTATTGTTCTCAAAGTATATTTGTTATTGTTTTAGGATTAGCTAATTTTTAAATTTAAATAGTAATCATACCATCAAATTTCTACAAATCCAACCAAAAGAACATTGAGGATTTTTAGAAGAAAAACAAATGGTAAAGAAACAATAATCCTAATAATGCAATTGGATGTTGATGAAGGCAGTCCACGGTGGTTGTAAAAAATAAGACTATAATGGTTTTATTATTTTACATTTATTCGTTAAACCGACTTTTCGGAGATTTATTCTCTCCTCTCTTCAGGGTCTATATAATTGAGGGAAGACGAACATCAATTAGTATTGGGATTTTACATGTCATTCATAATATATAAAAAACAAAATAATATACACAAAATAAAATAAGAATCATAAATCTACTTACAACGAAAAGTCAATGAAAGTAGTTCAAATCATAATTACTTCCTGTCTCCTTTGACAATGCCAAGAAAACATTATAAAATTTTTTCATCTCGAATAGAAAAAAGCAATTGATGATTAATGTGTTAATGAGATATATATAAATGAATGAATGTATAACATGTCCCCACCAATCACTGGATGCGCAGAATATGTTATGTTATACATTCATTTATTTATATATATCTCATTAACACATTAATCATCAATTGCTTTTTTCTATTCGAAATGAAAAATTTATAATGTTTTCTTGGCATTCTCAAAGGAGACAGGAAGTAATTATGATTTGAACTACTTTCATTGACTTTTCGTTGTAAGTAGATTTATGATTCTTATTTTATTTTGTTTATATTATTTTGTTTTTTATATATTATGAATGACATGTAAAAATCCCAATACTAATTGATGTTCGTCTTCCCCTCAATTATTAGACCCTGAAGAAGGAGAGAATAAATCTTCGAAACGTCGGATTAACGAATAAATGTAAAATAATTAAACCATTATAGTCTTATTTTTTTACAACCACCGTGGACTGCCTTCATCAACATCCAATTGCATATTTGTACCAGTCCGTCTCCTAAAGAAAAACGCTATCAATCCTAATAATAAATTTTTAGTTTTAATTTCTGATAATATATATTTTTTTAACAAGGGGTATACTCACTTGGCTTGGTTGGTCACAAGGGAATGAAACTGAAAAGGTTAGGGACCACTGTACTAGTCCGATATTCAGCGCCTGTCAACGCAACCCAGAATGCAGGGCGTATTATATGAAAGCACACCCTTCGCTTTACAGGCGCGTCGCTGAATTATTTCAATCAAAGGCTTGCTTATTTATGTCAAAAACACACCTACATATCTTTCTGTATCTTTTAGCCAGCCGTGAAACCAAACAAAAATTAAAGAAAAAGTTGAAACTTTTTCAAAAGTCCGTATGTCCACCAGTTAGAGTCACCATAATAATAAAATTATATGTTTCAGTAAAAACCCTTTTTAGTAAGAATGGGTTCTTTCTATTTAAAACATGTTTCACTGAATACCTTTGTGTCAACTAGAATTTACTGATGTTGGTTGAGTTTAGTTCAAAGGTCTAGCAATCTTCATTTTTGACCTTCCGCCCATTTTGTGTGTTTATTTTAAAATCTTTAAACGAAAATGTCAAAAATTACATCCTCTAGAACTTTGCTTCTAATTTTTGACATTTTCCTTTAAAATTTTTTAAAAATAAACACCCAAAATGAGGCGGAAGGTCAAAAATAAAGATTCTAGACCTTTGAACCAAACTCAACCAATATCAGTAAATTCTAGTTTCCACAAAGGTATTCAGTGAAACGCATTTTAACTAGTAAGAACCCGTTCTTACTAAAAACGGGTTTTTACTGCAACATATATAATAAACTCTTCCTCTTATCTACTAATCTTAACTCTCTAAAAGTTCGGCCCTCTTAATACACTTCCTTCATCTTTGATGGTCCTTTTGTCAATTCTGGACTTATACCACTTAAGTGTTCCTAAATAGCGAAACCATCGATAGATCATGTTTGTAAAACGCAGGATATTTATCCTTGTCCAAATACATTTTATAGAACTCATCCAAACCAACTTGATGGAATTTCTCCTTTAACTGTGTATCACAACACATTTCACAATGTTCTATTTGTAATCTTCCTGGTAATAAACTCACCTCTAACGCGAATGGCGTTACAAATGCTCGAAAAAGTACATTTTTTTTAAAAAAAATCCAAAAATCGATTTTCAAATTCGAGGTTTAAATCAGATATGAAAAAAGCGTATTTATCCGCCGTCTCCTGGGGGACGTTTTATTGCAATAACAATGTAGGAAAGTGAGTAAAGATTTTTGTCCTCAACTGTTGTCCCAAAGGCTAAATTTCATTTTAAATGCAGAAATGTGATCATGTGATCATACATCTTATTAATTAATTAATTTTTCCCTTGTAGATGAGTATTAACGGGATATTTAAATTAGCTCAAACCAAAGAATTTTTCAAAAGATTTCAAATTTCTCTTAGCTATAATTTAAAAACATATGATACGAACGACTCATGATGTAATGCTCTTTTGGTGGTATGTACCAAAAGTCAACATTTATGTTCATTTGACCCAGCTCAGGGGGCCACAACATAACTCGCTGCGGGCCTCGTGTTGGCCGCCCCTGATAACTTACAATACTGTTGCTGGTTGATTCCAAGCTTAAGTTTCAAATTCCGTTGCTCTGTTCCTTTCTGTTCCTATGATATAACAGTATACATACGAATATACACACACATCATTGAATTTTCCGATGAATTTTGCCCTGACGAAGACAAAAAACAATTTTTTGTTAAAAATCTTTTTCGAAAATTTAAAATATTGAAAAGAAAAAAGTGTGACGTCTAAATTGCCCATTTCTCCATTATTTGTATATATGTTGTAGTAAAAACCCATATTTTAGTACGAACATGTTCTTACTAGTTAAAACGCTTTTCACTAAATACCTTTCTGCAACTAGAGTTTACTGATGTTGTTTGAGTTTGGTTCAAAGGTCTAGAATCTTCATTTTTGACCTTCCGCCTCATTTTGGCTGTTTATTTTAAAAATCCATTAAACGAAAATGTCAAAACTTACATCCTCTACAACTTTGCTTCTAATTTTTGACATTTTTGTTTAAAATTTTTTGAAAATAAACACCCGAAATGAAGCGGAAAGTCAAAAATGAAGATTCTAGACCTTTGAACCAAACTCAAAAAACATCATTAAATTCTAGTTGCCACAAAGGTATTCGGTGAAACGCATTTTAACTAGAAAGAACTCGTTCTTACTAAAAAACGGTGTTTTATTGCAACATATACACTAGGCAGATCCATAGATTTATAGTCAATACTCTCAACTACTACTCGTATCATTTGTTTGTCGTTTGTCGTTTCGAGTGACCAGCTTACTATTAGAACAAAACGAATTTACCTACATCCAATCCCAATTTCAACCCATGAAAAATAACATATACGAGCCCCGTCCCATCTCAATTGGACCACCAATATTTTTTCTTTTTAAATAAAATTATGGTAATTCACGGTAAATTTAATTTAAATATTTATTTTTATTATCATTTGGAACAACATTTTAAACAATTTAAAACATTTTATTGTAACATTTAACTTAACTTTTTTAATTGTTAAAAACAAGGAAAACAAACTAATTATTAATTATTTATTAAGGAAAACAAACTAATTATTAATTATTAATTATTATTATTAAACAATCGAATTAGGTCTCTTTGAAGTCTGGTGGGTAAACAAAAAGCTGTCTTGCGAATTTGAAGCTTTTTGGTAGGTTTTTATTAGTTCTTTTTTCGTCTCTTTTTGGGAGAGGGGTTTGTTAACTCTTCTTTCCATTTAGAGATAGGAAAAGCAAGGGTTGGTTTTGAAATTAGGCTGGAATAAGGAAATCTCTGCGTTGCTAAGGTAAATATTTTGATTATTTTTAAAATATTTTTTCTTTTTTTTTTAGATAATATGGTTAAAAAGGATAGTCAATTTAGGGTTGGGACTATGGTAGAAGTATAGGTGTTAAAACCAGTGGTGGTTTTTTCTTATGAGAATGATTCAGATGGTTATATAGATTATAAGGATATAGGGAAGAATGGTATTAATTTAAATACAGTATGGTTCCTACAAGTTAGTTAATTCAGATATTAATATATAGGTTTGCATTCATTTGTAGGATGATTTGTGGAAGTCTGACTATTTATTACTAATTGGGATTATAGTATTCTGCCTCCTATGATTAAATCAATTATAAATTTTGTCAAGTCATAAAGTCCTAGAGTTGTACAAAATTTTATTTAGTTCTCACAAGCAGAGATTAGCTGAGGTAGAGTGAGGTCATACCATCCTTGTTAAGGTTTTGACCAGGTTTCCTTAACAACTTATGGCAAATGCCGGGATGGCTAATGCGTCGCTTGCTCCTGGTATCGGGTTTTTGCGCGGAATTTTTAAATTACTTTTTGTCTTTTGATGGAAATCTATGGTCATGTTATTTGTTAATGAGCATACATTTCTATTTTTTTCTTTTTCTTTTTTTTTTTACTTGTTTATTAATTGTTAAATTGTTGTAATTAATTTGTATTGATGTTTGTTAATGTATTGTAGCTAGATTGTATTGATGTTTGGAGGACCTAGCCACCGAGGACTTGTGCCTCTAAGCAGGTCGAGGAATAAAGATTTATTTATTTATTTATTTATTTAAACTAAATCCAAAACCTTTACCACTGTGTGACGTCGCCTTTATTTTTAATTACTGCTTGAATTCGTTTGGGCAACGTACTTATTAAGTTTTGACACTCATCTTGAGTGAAAGTATCCCAGATATTTTGAAGTTTGTGTTTTTGTATTCGTAATAGCTTTTTCATTGTGTGCCAAAGAGTTTCTATTGTTGACAAGTCGGGACTGTTTGTCATCCACTCCAAAAGTGGTACATTATGATCAGAAAGCCATTTTAAAGATTTTCTTGATGTATGGCAGGCCGCCCCGTCTTGTTGGAACACAAAATTATTATTATTTTGAAATGCATCTGCCATTGTTGGAAGTAACGATTTTTTTAAAATCTCTAAATATTTATTGGTGTTTACAATTCCATCAATGAAGTGAAGTTTTCCAACACCTCTAGCAGACATTGAACCCCATACCATAACTGAAGCAGGAAATTTTACTTTCTTTTTTAAACAATCTGAATTGAAAGCTTCATTTTTCTGACGAATAACTCTGCTTCGATTGTCCCCAACACAAACTTCAAAACGAGACTCATCACTCCAATGGACACTATTCCATTCATCACTCGTCCAATTAATGTGACTTTTCGCCCATTTAAGCCGGTTTTTAATGTCAAGAGTGGCTTTTCTATCGCCTAAAAAAATTAGTAAAATTAGAAAAAAAAATTTGGAATAAGTTACAATAAAATTACCTTATAAGTTTTAAAACCTAACTTAAGGGCTTCTCTATGGCACGTGGATCTTGAAACACTTCGCCCCACAGCATCAAAGAACAGATAATTCCCCATAGTTCGAGCGCCTGTTTTTTCTAATAATCTTTTTCAATGCCCGTCTATCAGCATCTGATATTTTGAATTTCGACACATACCGAGGTTTTTTAGCTATTGTACCATTTGTTTTATATACTCGAATAATATTTCTGACAGTAAATTTTGATAAATTAACTAGATCGCCAATTTCCGCGTTTGATTTTCCCTTTTTAAATAAATTGATAATAATTGAGCGAATTTTTTCATCAACAACCTTTCCACGAGTCATTTTTACTAATAATAAACAAAAGAAACTTTCTTTTGTTGGAAAAAGGCAAAGCCTACTTGATTATTTCACATATCAAAGATTCTTAAAAAAAAATCGTGAAAAGCAAAGAATTATTTTTTATATAAAAATATGTTTTTAACAATTAAAAAATAATTTTATATACAATAAAATGTTTTAAATTGTTTAAAATGTTGTTCCAACTGATAATAAAAATAAATATTTAAATTAAATTTACCGTGAATTAGCATAATTTTATTTAAAAAGAAAAAATATTGGTGGGCCAATTGAGATGGGACGGGGCTCGTAGTATAGACTCATGATTAAGGCCAAACATTCGAAACCACAATCTCTAACAAATAAATTATATTTATATTTATTATATTTATAGAAATCTATTAGTTACATCTATGTATTATATATTTATTTGCATCAACCAGAGAAGAATCTCATTGATTTCTTTATTAAATTAATATATTATTAATAGGTAATTTAATTAATTAAATATTCTTTTATTGTAAAATTAAAATATTATCTAAAATTCGTAATTGATTTGGTTTGGTCATTTGTTCCATATATTTTTACTTTATTTTTTAATTTATTTAATTAATTGATATATTTCACTATCTTATATACATAATTTTGTGATTAATTTTATTAAGAGTTGAAATTTTATTAAAATCACACATAACTAATTATAATTACCTATTTATTGAACACGAATAAATAATACAATAAAAATACGACTTTTCAATCGACTTATTCTGCGATCGTTTTCAAGTTCTCATTCTGCATTAAAATCACCAAACATTTTTCAATATTTGATTTATATTTATTTATTTATAGCCTTTTTGGTTTATTACATAATATATACATAGTTAATTAGTTATTGTACCACAAATTGGATCACAAACGAAATAATAAAATACTCAATTAATATAATAAAAAACAGTAAAATTGATATTTAATAACAAATTATAATTCCAACAGAATGGCAAAAATCTAATATATCATTGATGTTTAAATAAACTGCAACGGATCGTTTCTAAACTTTATCCAAATTCATTTGAAATATTAATATGTTTATTCCTTTATTATTAATCAGATATCACTTAAAGTTTGCAGTTCATGTTGACTTTAATTCAAAAATAATGATCGATTCTCATTTAACAGTCGAGGAATAATCATTCTACATTCGTTTTTTGACATTTCGGTTATTAATGATGGTTGGTCTCCTATTTAGGTCTAGACGCTGTTATACTCCCAGTCAACTTCTTATGCTGTATAAGGCTCAAATTCGTCCCTGTCTCGAATGTGGCTCTCATCTGTGGAGGGGTGCCTCCAAGCATTCTCTTGCTACACTGGATGCAATTCAGAAGCGAGCAATTAAACTAATAGGAGAACCCGCTCTAACCAACTCACTCGACTCCCTGGCTCACCGAAGAACCGTTTCTGCCCTTTCCCTGTACTACAGATACTATTACGGTGTCTGTTCAGTCGAGCTGAAATCAATTATCCCCCCTAATGCTCTCTTTACGCGAAACACGCGGTTTTCTAACGCTCAGCACCCCTTCGCTGTCAAATCGGATAAAAGTCGAACAAGCGCTTTCGCCGACTCTTTTATCCCTTTGACCTCCAGAGACTGGAACTCGCTCCCTGCCACCGTCTTTCCCGCGACTTATAACCTTCAGCTATTTAAGACCCGTATCCACAGATGCCTTCGACCCCCGCCCAACCCATAGGATTCTTTCTTCTTCTTTTCACGATGGAGGGGCCAACCCAGGCCTTTAGGGGTTGCACCTTTTTTGGTGTAACTCCTGATCTCATCATTATCATAAAAAAAAAAAAAAAAAAAACATTGGTGAAGACATGGAGGAATCGACGTAAAATCAAAAATAACCATCGATTCTTATCTAATACTAGAGGAATAACCTTATTGCATTCCATTTTTGATGTTTTGACTATTAATGGCAACCTCTACTGAAAACGTGGAAGAATAGATTTAAAATCAAAAAGACTAAACTCTTTTTATGGTAAACAACTCAAGCTTGAGTTAATTAATGAACTGAAATTTGGAGAAAAACTTGTTATTAATATACATCATTTTGTTAAGTTTCAGCTTTCTGGCTTAAACAGTATGATGATAAAAAAATCATCAATAATTCATTAAACTCGTGGTACTGCAGAGTCTTAAAAAAGTTTACGTTTTCCTTCACAATTATTATTCTATTAGTTTTTATTAAAATGATAAAAAGAATAATTTTTAAAATTCGTTAAATTGACCATTATGCTTCACAATTCATTGATTACCTAGTACTTACATAAAAAGAAATGATTCAATCGATATTAATTAATCTTAATAAATACTAAATATAAACTACTATATCGAATACATTGTTCACAAATCGAGATGTTGAAACAAATTTTATAAAAATGACGATATTTTGAATGATTCATAAGTATATAGAAATTTTCTTATTATACTATTTTTATTATTAAACAAAGATATAAAGGACATTTATTAACTTTGAATATGCGTAGTAAATATTTTATGTAAGAAATATATTCTTTACTTTTACTAATATCATTATATGGTATTAATTTAAGTGCAGGTAATTCTGTATTATTTTATTTTCTCTTTGTCACTTTTAGTTGAAAGCAAACAATACTTTTAAAAGACTAAATATATTTTAATAAGTAAACTTTTGTTATCTGCTCTTTGAGGCGAATCGCCTCTCAGAGCATCATTTAAATAAATAAATAAATAAATAAGAAATCGAATTAAGAACAAAACTAAAGAGTTTTGTGGTTCTCGGAATCCAAAAATTGCCCAAAAATCCATCGGTCACTCGTGTGTGTCCCATATTGATTTCTGCAATAATAAGTCACAGAGCAATGAAATTTGAAAGTTAAACTTTTTATCTAGAAAAATAATAATTGAACGTTTTAAGTTTTAAATCAATGAGAGAGCCTGAAGTTCACCTTTACTTCATTTATTTTTGAAATTTCCTCAAAATTAGGTTTGAATATAAATTAAGTCTATAAAACCGCAATCGATAAAAATGGATATTTTACAAATCCTTTTCCCATAAGAAAACAAAACATATTATTCAGAAGAATAAACAATAAACTCTGAGGAAAATCGAAACAAGGAATGACAACTTTTTTAGTAAAAATAAAAAATCTAATTTGTTGGATCAGAATTTACAAAATTTAGAAATTTTTTAAAAATGGACTTAGGCGCATTGGCTTCTGATCGAATCATATGTTCTTCAATATATATAAATTATATTATATGATTGAAATTAAGGAAGGAAGATAAGCCTCGATGACTGTTGGATCAAAGTCTTGATTATGCAAGTATGAGTAATATCAAATGCATACTTTTTATTTTATTCATAGCAAAGTATTATGATTGTGCATGAAAAAGTGTTGTTTTTTTTGCTTCGTATTTTCGAAATATCTCAAAAATGTTTTTAAACTACATATTTTAATAAAAAAATTAAGGATGTTCACCGCGTTTCGATCTATAATAAAACCTTGTAGTATGAATATTTTAAAACATATTAATTATTTTGTCAAAATGTCTGTTATCAGTTACTGGATGCTGGATGATGAGTGGGCGTATTACCAAATATTTTATACATTCTAGCTCAAAAACCAATTAAGGGTTCAAAATGAAATTTTTTGTTGATATTAAGAACTGACTTTATAATTTGGTTGGAATAGTATCAAAAATTAAGGGGTTCACGTGGGGGTTACGTAAATATGTTTGTTGAAGTTCATTTTAATACAATTTTTTTTATAATAACATTTTTAAATTTCAATAAAATAAATTTTGAAATTTTTATCAACATGTTGCAATATATTTTTTGATGATAATTCTGAATAGAAGCGGTATTAAAAATGTTGCCTAAGGGCGGCACATTCAATAGCTTAGAGCCTGTGTAAAGGTAATATTATCGGAGATGAGCCTCCAGGCTCTTGTGCTGTGTTTGTATATGAATATATAATTAATTATCTAAAGGTATCCTAGCCAAGTTGGAAATTTTATCAAAATCTTAATGTACTTAATTAATTAATAACACATGTATATCAAGAATTATGTATTTAATTGATTATGCATGTCGCAAAGAAGAGTATAACAATTTTATTTCAAAGATAGCCTCCTTATCAAGAGATTGTTATTCTTAATGATGAAAATCGGTATGGATAATTCCAAAAGACGGCGAAGATGTAAGTGAAAGTTGTGTGATGCACAAAACATATGTTTTGAAGATAATTATCTAATTTATTTAATCATAGATAAAAAAATAATTAAATAGATTGTCCTTGACAGAAAAGTATCATGATTGAAAATGGGTCTTTTTCAAGTTTCAGTCATTTCTATACTCGAAAATGAAGAAATTATTGAATCTAATGAATTTATTTTGCATATAAAAGACACATGCCGACATTAGGAGCTTTAAAATTTCTATAGAAAATCAAGAGAGGTCAATTATTAGATCCAAGATTTTATAAATTATCTGTATTATGTCAGAATGATTGTTTCACTCCTTCGGGAATTGAAGCCGAATGTCAGATAAGAATTGAACTCGGAGGGCAAGCCAAATGCCCGGATTGCACTTTTTTGACATTTGTGGTGCGAGAATCGATCACCGACTAATCGAATTCCACAGGAAACTGATGAGTTCCACCAAAGACGCTGCATAACTATCATCCCTGTATGATCAGCACTACCTACTTGCTTTGGCGTAGTTAGGGAGTTTTCCTAAAAATTAATCATAATTCATTGAGACGCCTGATAAAGTCAAAATAAAATTGGCGAAACGTCGCGTAAATCAATGATAATTTTTTGATTTGCTGCTTTCCTGTCCAAATACCTGCCAACATATCTTGATAAATATAAAATATTTATTTTGAAACAGCTTGAAAACATAATTGAGATTACTTATGCAATTGGATGTTGATGAAGCGCAGTCCACGGTGGTTGTAAAAAATATGACTATAATAGTTTTATTATTTTACATTTATTCGTTAAACCGATGTTTCGAGGATTTATTCTCTCCTTCTTTAGGTAACGAAAAGTCAATGAAGAGTTCAAATCATAATTCTACTTCTTCTTTGACAATGCCAAGAAAATTTTTTATAATGTTTTCTTGGTATTGTCAAAGGAGACAGAAAGTAATTATGATTTGAACTACTTTCATTGACTTTTCGTTACCTTGAAGAAGGAGAGAATAAATCTCCGAAACGTCGGTTTAACGAATAAATGTAAAATAATAAAACCATTATAGTCTTATTTTTTACAACCACCGTGACTGCCTTCATCAACATCCAATTGCATATTTATACCAGTCCGTCTCCTAAAGAAAAACGCTAGAGATTACTTATTATTAGTGAGAGACACAACCCTTCTGTGTGACATAATAAAAATAATTCATAACGTCTCAGATTTAGTAGTTGACCATCTATCTTGATTTTATATAGTAATTTATTTTGGAGTAATATATTGGCCTCGAAAACGCCCAGCATGCGGAGAACTACAAAGAGTTCGAAAGAAGGACAGGGATAAAGATAGAAAGGTGGTGGATGGGACTGACTGGATGGATTGACGAGGGACTACTGTAAATAATAAAGAAGATTGATGAAGAACGGAAGGATGAAGGAAGACGGACAGTGAAGGAATGACAGAGAGAGAAGAAGACCAGAAACTCCACTAGGGAAATGGATTCAATTTATTTATTTATTGCAAATTATATTGAAAACCCACAAATAGGATACTATGTACTACTGTAATGAATGAATAAATAATAATAATAATAATATTGGCCTCGGCCAACCAGAAACCAAAGCTATTCCTCTCGACTTTGCTAGCGGCTCGCAGGAACCGCTACGGATCAGCAGATATGGATAAGACGTACAAGCACCAGTCACCAGCACGAGGTGTCCCGAAATCACCACTTTACTGGGAGGATCTACATCATGTCACAATCTGATCATCTCACAGAATACCTTTGATATTGACTTTCCACTTTGCACCCCAAATAGGGCTCAAAGCTGAAACTAGAAAACCTAAATTCTAAACTTCTTCATTTTGGAATTATAAAGAAAATGGCCTCAATGAACTTCTACACTTTCGGTTCTCGAACTATCTACCGTATGTGTCAGAATCCAAGAATACAGTCTCACATAATAAAGACAGCAAAAAAATCATAACATACATGAAAATGATTTTTAATATTTCAGATATTACTAAACAGAAATAAGCCAAAGTAGCGTATGAGTCGGACTAGCATTCCCAGGGGTTCGAACCTCATTTCTTCGAAAATACTTTAATGTTAAATTTCTTATTATTTTATTTTTCGTTGATAAGGAGGGAATGAATTTATTTGTAGAATTTTTTAAATGGCTGACGTCGCCCTACAGCCCTACACTGTAGTTATAAAGCCAATAAAGTTTGTGAAATATGCAGGTTAATTCTATTTAATGAGTTCTTTTTAGGGATATCTCATACCTCATATTTTACTTATTTATAAATTTTATTTTCAACCCTGTTCGACCTTCCTCCTAAAATAATCATACAATTGAAATTTTTGTAATTCCTTAGGATTAGAGCAGATGGAGATGATAAAATGTCAATAAATAATAAAATTATTTAGATTTTTTTTTTATTTATTTAATGTCACCGGGAACAAAGCCCATTTAGACAGCACATAAGTAGAGTGTTAGTAGGGTTAGTGAGGGAGCCGAGTTTTCAGCCGGTAGAAATTTTTATTTTCCAGCTAGGATCGAACCCGGGACCTCAACTTCAACATCGTCATAATCGATCGATGCCGAAGCGAAGCCAGTGAGTTAGCTGACTGAGCTACCCGACTCCCCATTTAGAATTTAAAAACATGAATTTTTTTTATTAATTGTTTGATTGAAATAATTTTTTGTTAGATCCAATACAGCTCGGTTCTTGAATTAGGATATGTAGAAATTGGCCCAAACTTGACATATCCTAACCGAAGTACCGAACCGAGCTGGATATAACCAATCTAAACCCATATATTATTATTTCATTGTTCGCATCCATAATCAAATATTTAAAAGCATCGTAGGTAGTTGGACCAGAATTTAAATCAAACGCAGAGTTTCTTAATTAAATGGGCCAAATTTTTGTCACTGATTAGCGACTTCCTCAGTGGTTGAAATAGTGAAAACAAGATAATTTTGTTAATTATTTCATGTTTTTTACAGTAGCACAATAGTAGAGGTAATAAAATTGTCTAGTTTTCACTATTTCTGCCATTAAGCAAGTCGCTAATCAGTGACGAAACGTTTGGCCCATTTAATTAAGAAACTTTGCGTTTGATTTAAATTCTGGTCCAACTCACTACGATCCTTAAAAAAAAAAAAAACTAAATCCATATAATTTGTAGCGAATACATTTTTTTTTATCTACAAACGGTCATCTGGTGAATAGGCCGTCTACTCTAATTCTCCAGATGAACCGAAATTTTCCCAAAATTCCGGTGAAATAAATAGAAATTATAAATTTCAAGATTGTATCTTTTTTTAGTTTATAAACCACACTGCTCTGACGCACGGACATATACGCTGACAGATATTGTAGTGACGCTAATATGGTTCCACTTTACTTTTATACGGAACCCTATAAACTAAAATCACCGGACGCTTGTGGCAATGCTGTCAATTGAACAATGTCTCTACTATTGTTTCCCACAATTATCAGCAACCAGCAGCCTTTAATAGCTGAGTTATGCTAGGGGGGTGAAATTAATTTCCGGAACGAAACTTACCTTAAATGTGCTGGCCCTAATGAATTTTTTTCTCTTTCAGATAACGTAACGTAACGCTTTAAAAATGGATGTGGATACGATGCTAGCACAAGCCGGAGATTTCGGCCGATGCCAACTTCTACTTCTTGCTCTCTTTTCTATCAACAACATTTTATCGGCTTTTCATTATTTCGGGCAAATTTTTATTACCGTGGAACCGGAACATCATTGTCACATTCCTGGAGTGGATTATGAAGCCCTCACACCTGAAGAACGGCTCAGGTATTGATGAAATCAACATTTTAACACTAATAAATTAATATGCATGTGATTCTGAACAATTTGAGGTACGGACGAACTTTCTCCACCCTACCATAAAAAAAAAATATTTTTTAAAACAAAAATGTCACTTAAATATTAATAAACAAACAAACTGCCTTTGTTTATTTTCGGCTCATTCAGGTCATTTCACTTTTCATATAATATATATTAATAATAATAATTAATATATTAATAATAATAATTAATATATTAATAATATATTATATTGGATTACAGTGACTCTATGGGGACAGTGGCAACACGTAGGGTCATCCGCCATTTTTAGTCTTATTTTAAATTGTAGAATTTTAGGAAATTTAATAAAATTAATATTTGAACACATTCTTTACACATATTAAAAATTGTTTAATTAAAAATAAAAGGTAATAATAATAATATTATCTTAAATTTCCTAATATTCTTCAATTTAAAATAAGACTAAAAATGGCGGATGACCCTACGTCTCCTACTGTCCCTATACAGTCACTGTTTATTAGACAGGATAAACGCGACATCTCTTCTAGATAAATAGAATTAATAATCAAGTGAATTCACCCCTTCTGACATCTATTGAAAAAATGTTTACTTGGAGAAACAAATTCTAATCTCCCATAGGAATAACATTACATCTCCGTTAACTATAGCTTCTTTGATTTTCCTCAACGAATACATGCTCAATTCAATGAAGTGGGAATTAAATGAACAAAAAATTCAAGAATAAAGTAGTTGAAATTTTTTACATTTTTTCATGTCTTGAAAAAGTAAACCTTTTTTCCTCCAATTTTTCTTTACAATATTCTACAGTTTATTCCCATTAAATTAAGCAACTTTATTTCTTTACTCATATCTAAAGGGAAGGTGAAATAGTTAAAAAATCTAAATTAAAATAAAATATTATCACAAATATCATTCAAACTTGGAATATTGATAAATGAAAAAAATTGTAAAATTAATAGAATGAGAATAAATATCACTAAAACAATTACTTTTTTATTTATTTATTAGAGATAGTTTGAAGTATAATGTAAGTGAATATAAATAATATTTACCTATACGTATTCACGAACATATTATCGTCCAGGATGAATGTTCGCATGCGTCATTAAATGATTAGCTGGTAAAAAATTGTCTTCTTAAGAAAACCGCCTAATCGCAATGCAATTACCGTTCCAGCTAGGTTGATTTATATGATTATTTTTTGTTAAAATTATTTTTTAAATAAAAAATGCAAAAGTTCACTTTTGTTTACAGTGTTTTCGTGTTTAGAATTGTATTAAACTTGGAGAAAAATTATTTTGAAGAATTATTTTTTTATGAGTGTGAATTAGGATGTTTCCGATAACTCAAGAATGGCTGGGCTTAGAAAGTACTTCCTGGGACTAAAGTTTTTGTATTATATGATATGATTAGATTTTAGACATTCTAGCTTCAAAACTTGTGCTCAAAATACAGAAAAATCTAGAAAAATCTAATTGTCATATGGTGAGACATCGAACGGTTATAAGTTATAATACTTATAAATAATAAGCTAAGAATTGGCACACCTGTCTATATGGTTGAAATTCATCTCTCTGGAGAGTTTCAGCTTTCTAGCTCAAGCTGTTCGTAGACAAAAATTGTTAGATTGCTAAAATATGTGGATAGCTGATGGAGTCTTTAAAAAGTTTTCACTTTTTCTTCCTATTTATTTATTTATTGTATAGATTAGAGGTTTTACATGTAGATTGTATTCATTTTTTAGTAGAGTGAATCATTTTTTTAATCAAAAATTTTTGAAAAATAATATAAATATACATATTTGTAAAAGTAGTATTTAAAAAAATATAAAATGTATTTATATTGGATTTTCGAGAATGTACATGCGTACGATTCTATATAATTTCTAGTACACTAGTAAGCTTTCCGGGCAATCTAGTCAGACCTTGAGACCATCACCTCCAAACATGCAACATATAACGAAAGTTGCTTGGAGGTGATGGTCTCAAAGGACTGACTAGTTGCCCGGAAAGCTTACTAGTGCTTGGGTTCGACTCCTTAGGGGAGAAGACCTTCCTACATGCAATATAAACATATCTATTAAAATATTTGATACGACCTAAATTCATGTTCGAATATTATTTTATTTATTACTCCCTCTGTCCGAAAATATGGTATACATTTGAAAGAAAATCTTAGATTATCTAGAGCTTCGACAACAACTGGCAATACTCATTATATTGTTAATGTTCCCATTGATAACTAAATATCCTAACATATTGGCCAGGCGTTGCTTTTGAGTTAAGTTAGAATTTGAAGACAAAAAATTAGTTTTTTTAAGAAAAATAAAATAGTTACCGCTGTAATTTCAAAATGGAAAATTTTAACTCAAATAACGTGAATTTACAAAGAAGAGATGCCAAATCGAAGCAATTGATTAATGAACAACCTCATGGTGTCTTGTATTAGCTATTACGCTATTACAGTATTTCAATAACAAAGAAAAATTAGAACATTGTGCTATTTTTTTTTTAATGATATTGATGTGAGAAGGAGATACACCAGAAGGTGGATCCCCTAAAGGCCAGTATGGGCTGGCCCCTCCATCGTGAAAAGAACAGAGCAGAAGGAAAAGAAGCCGGGATCACGAGCCAATCTCAGAAACTTAGATACAATTCAATATCCAATTTACTAAGGTTTTAGGGGCTTCGAGCAGTGGTAAATTCTCCGCGCGATAAATTCGGTTAAATTTATCTCCCACTTAATTTTTATTACCAGACCCTATACTTACAGAAAAAATGTCTGGGTATAGCCGGGAATCGAACCCGAGACCTCCGGGTTGCCAGTCAGTTACTCTGACCATTACACCACGGAGGCGGACATTAATGTATTCAGTGAATGTGTTCAAGATACATTTAATAAAATTGACGGAAATACCCTTGATAAAGTTTTTATAACATTACAAACGCGTATAGAATCAATTATGCTGAAAGGAGGGTGAAATCCCTATAAAATTATAGGTAAATAAGGTAAAACTTAATCGTGAGGGTCGATTAGCTGAAAAGTACATATGTTCTGAAGAAGCGTTCAACAAGGCTCAATCTCACTTTAGTTAAATTTAGATTATACTAAAATTATTTGTATTTTCATTATATTGTGATAATAAAATGAATTTAATATTTTTTTTATTTTTACTTTTAGTTTTATTTGATTTTTTCATCAAATGTATAACATATTTTTGGACAAAAAAATATTAAAATGTGTACCATATTTTCGGACGGAGGAGTATTATTTTTTTTTAATCGAGTAAATACAATAACGCTTTATTAATCAATATATACAACAATATTAGATCTATTGTTGCTCTCTCAGGCCGAAAAAATAATAAAAAAGGGAACAAAAGTAGTGAAAAGTGCGGCGAAAAAAACAAACTTACTTGAATTTTATGTTCAGCTCTTTTTACAAAATATCACTGTATAAATAAACTTACTGTGGAATTCAAGTAAGTTTGTTTTTGACGCACTGTTCTCTTTTATTTTGTTCTCCGTTCCAGTAAATGTTTTTCAGCCTAAGTTATAAAGAGAAAAAAAACTTTCCCTCCTCCCAACCTGAAAAAATTTCGACTACTACCACATATAAGGTATGTAATAAAGACCAAAGATGAACTCACTTTGTATGTTATATACTAGCCTAAACTTAGAAATTATATTCCATAATTGAAATAGTTTTTATATTTTTTTCAAGTATATTCATTTTTTTTTTTTTTTTTTTAGATATTGGCCAACAGGCGAAAAGAGTTCTTGTTATCGTTACCAGGATTCCAACATTACTAATCCAGAGACTTTAATTCCTTGCGATCATGAATGGGATTATATTTTAGATTACGGTTACCGATCTATTGTTTCTGAGGTATTTATTTTTTCAATGAACTTCCGGATTTAAAATAAACTAAATAACTCGCTCTATTAAAAAACAACAACTTAATTTTCGACTAAGGCTACTTAATAACATTTAGATCTTAAAAATTTATAAATTTGATTTAACCAGCTAATCTTTATTCAAATAACTCCAACTCCAAATTATAAAGAAAAAGAGAAAAAGTGAAGAGAATGATAAAAGAAAAAAATCATATTTCCTGTTAATTAAAAATTTATAATTCCAGCAGAAAACACACTCTTTTATTGTCTCCTTCAATTTATAAAAATTATGCTACTCTCTGCAAAAAACTTTCAATTTACTTCCTGTTTACTTTAGATTTTTCTCCAGATGACAACATCTTTGTTTCTCTTATGATAATATATTATAAAAAATTTCGGTATTTTTTGAAAAGTAATCTTATATATGACCTTTTGGTTGATTAAAACTTGATTATTTAAAATTTCGAATGAATTTGATTTATTTTAATAAGTTATACAATCAAGAATATTATGTATTATTAAATATAACCATTCTAATATAGTTAAATATGATCCGAAATTCGATTTCTCTCCTTCCTAATCAGAGTAATTCAAGTACGATATCTGGTATTACGACGGCTTTAAATACGAAAGACTGCTCTTTAGATCAATGTAAAAACTAACCGTCCTACACGTTGCTTAACCTCTGATAATTCGAACTTTTCTAGATTAACATTTCGTTAAATGAAACAAATTGAATACTCCTATAGGATAGCTTAAGCGTTGCCTATGCTGTCATTTTGGTTGCATAACTTCAAGGGGCACTCGTATTTTCTTTATTGGAATAAAATTAATAAACCTGCGTGGGAAATTAATAATAAAATATTTATTTTTCTTCTTCTTAAGTTAGCGACTATAATCATATATTACCGTTAGTTATGAATATCTTTATTTATTAGTTATTTCATCGCTAAAAATAAATATACCTCTTACGCGAATAACTTCATGTCAGAGCAACTTTCTCATTTAATTTAATCAAATATTACTCAAATTAAAATTAAAACACTAAACGTCTCCGTTAAATTAATTTTTGTTTTAGTTTTCTCCTGAGTCAAAATACCTAGGGATCTACATATTTATAAAATGTATTGGTGAAAATCAGCAACTGCTAAAGATGCTTGTGTTAACTGTGAAAAACAGTATTTCTTTCCATGAGAATATATATGTTTATTTGTTTATTCAGATTTAACAATCCCTTGAGCGGTTTCCAATACTTATCAGGGGATGAATTCGCATTGTATATATCTTTAATAGATGTCCACCCTATTTTCACTAATTTATTGTGATTGTAATATTGAAGGAGACAATAAAAGAGTGTGTCTTCTGCTGGAATTATATATTTTATTTATTTATAATTCCAGCAGAAGACACACTCTTTTATTGTCTCCTTCAATATATAAAAATTCTGCTACTCTTGGCAAAAACTTTCAATGTAATTGTAATATTTTATAAATTAAAAAAAAAAATAATAATAATTAAGTGGATATCGATGAGGCAGTCCAAAAAAAGAAGAAGATAATTTACACTATCATTTTCATAACACCGACGTTTCGAAACGTCGGTTTTATGAATAAAAAGATAGTGTAAATTATCTTCTTTTTTTTTGGACTGCCTCATCGATATCCACTTAATTCACTTATCATTCCTCTCCAAAAATTACTCCAATCTTAATATAATAATAATAAATGACTAGAAACAATGAATTAAATATTAATAATAAATAAAAATAATTTTTATTATTGATTGTTTTATAATATAAAAATAAATATAAATCTTTTAAAAAACAATCTTCAAACGTTTAATAAAATTCGAGGGGTGAACCACAATTGGAAATAGGGGGTGGATTGGAATTAGGTGTACACCGTCTTTGGAATTATTTCGGAATTCATTAGATGATGCCCCTTCATATACTGTCTTCTACTTGGAAATGAAAGTGTAAGTGGAAGTAGATGTACACGATATTAGGTCGCGGTTCATCCTCGATAAAACCCAAACGTTTCGGGAAAATTTCTCCCCTTTTCAATGGAATTTCAAATAGTTTAAAAATAAGAATAAAATAAAAATTCCTTTATCTAATAAATATAAAGCAACACTCGTACATATTATATATCAGTGGTGGTTGGTGACATTTCAACCAGGGGTTGTTATCCAAAAAATGACCCTTCATTTTTTGAAACTTTATTTTAATTTTTGCTTTTTTTTTGCAAATTTCATCGAATACGGGATCATTTTCGTTATTTTTAAATTTTAACATTAGATAGTGCTTTGTGTGAGTGAGGGCAGGAGTCAGAAATTAAATTTTATGACTTAAACTCTACAGTCTCTGAGATGGAAATCGACCATCTTCCACAATGAATCAACCTGTCCTATAAGAAAATCTTAAATTTCTCCTAATTCTATTGCTATAAGCAAGCTATGACTTCTCCATAGCACTCTGTTATTTCCGATCATATTACCATATATATTGAGTGTTTTTACAAATGGATTAGTCCAGAAATTCTCGAATCATCTTTATTTATTCCTTTTTTGTATTATTTATATTTTAATAGTTCCTCAGCGAGAACAATTTTTATTCGACTAAAACTTGCCTTAACTTGTCTTTGACATGCTTGAACTGGAAGATATACCAGACAGGGAGTTCAAACCTTCTATCATTAATTTTGATTGCACCTTGAAACAATGCAACAATTTTATTTCATTTCGAGAACCAATATACTACTACCTACTTTTCAAAACAAAAAATGTTTATATAGAAATCTTTGAAAAAACGGATAATTATTTGAAAATTTAAAGATTGAAAATACTCTAAATGTATGAAATTTCAGGGGACCGCACGCCACTATATTATATAATTATTTTAATTCTCTATTTATTTTTAGATGGACTGGGTTTGTGAAGACGCCTGGAAAGCGCCATTTATATTATCGATGTTTTTTGCTGGTTGTATTATTGGAACTCTAACTTTTGGATATTGTTCTGATCGGATTGGTCGACTCAATGTTCTTGTAGCGGCCAATTTACTCGCTCTTTTCGGGAATCTCATGACTACATCAACTGAAAAAGTGTATACTTTTGCAGCCTGTAGATTTGTCGCGGGCTTGGCAACGGATTCCAACTTTGTAATGTTTTATATAATTGGTAAAAGTTACTTTTTGGTTATCAATGGGATGATTTAGAAAGTATTCTGGGGTTAGATTGAAATTAAGAAATTAATTAAAATTTTCCAATTTAATCATGGCTTTTCACTATCTACTTTTAGAACCGTCTTGAATAGTTAGGTTAGGGGTGAAGGAATTCCGTCTCATTGACGATTTCTTCAAAAAATATTTGTTGATTTATTAAGGAAGGAAAAGGGACATTGTTCTCCAACGTATATTTCCAAATTGATTTTTTTTTTATTTTGAAAAATTACCAGATAATCTTCTACTGAGTCAGATTTGTTGTGGATAATTTTTCTTACATGTCAGAAGGGCTGTATTCCACGTAATAAAAATTTACCATAATAAATCGAATTCAGTAGAAGACTATCTCATTATTTTATTATAAATTATTACATATTTATTTATAAATGTATTGTTTTTGTCCACCATATTTAACGTCGCCCAAAAGAATGTTTTTTAAACTTTCTCCATCACTCTGTTGTTAATAAAATAATATGTGTGTGCGTTCACAACATTACTTTCCCTTTAAACTATTGCCTTACAATTATAAATCAACAACTAAAAATAATCATAAGAGAAATTTCGTTTGAAACTAATTTTTCATGAGATGCACGACGTTTCGATACCTAGTTCTGGATTCGTTTTCAAGTGTTGGGAATATTCAAATGAGGGATTTCCAGGCTTTCAATTTAAAACAAATCAATTTCATCAATGTTCCAATTTCCAAAGCCCTCAATCGAATAAGAGACTTCCCCCAACACTTGAAAACGACTCTAGCACTACGACCCAAAACGTCGTCTATTTTGATGAGTTTATCCCATTGAAAATGTGCACTCTAGGTAGTTTTAGTCAAACCTTCTCTTTTGATAATCAGGTCTACCGAAAAATCACCAAATATGAAATTAAAAATACTTCTCAATGTCACATTTCTTATTAGTCGGTCTCTTTCTTTTAATGAGTAGCTTAAAATACATAGAATACAAGAATCTAAATATTCTAATAATTTATTTGTTTTATTGTTTTTCAGTTTTAGAATACTTAAGGCCTGCAAAAAGGACACTAGGACTGAATTTAATAATTGGCATATTCTATACGATGGGTTGTTTGGCAGTGCCTTGGCTTGCCGTCTCCATCGGTCACTGGAGATATTTTCTCATCTATATTTCGATTCCTATGGCATTTGTACCATTATGCTATGTTCTTGTGCCTGAATCTGCTCTATGGCTCATTAGTAAAGGCCGTGTTGATAAAGCGGTTCGATGTTTTGAAAAAGTGGCAAAAATCAATGGCCGACATCTTTCATCAAATACTATAAGTCAATTCAGGGTAACTTTATTTGCTTACTTAGTTACTTTATTTAATAATACTCTTTGAATATTGAAAAATATCTATTATATTAATTATTTTGTTAAAATTTCTATTAGTGTTACCAAATTGTGTGTACGCTCTAGCTCAAAAACCAATTGAGATATCAAAATGAAAATAACTTTTAAGGAGATAGGTGTTGGTTCTAGGTGAAACATTTATATATAATAATAAAAATTGCGTAAAATGGCGAGGTAGGTTTCACAAAAAAGGAAATATAACAAAAATGAGTTTTGAATTCGATATATTTCGGGTGTCAGCCCATCTTCAGGAGTCAGAGAAAAATGAATATAAATTGGAAATTATTTTACAAATAATAATTTTTTTGGAAATATGTACCTATAGTGAGGGAAAGATAAGGGCAGGAGAAAGTGTACTGAGAATTAATATATCGAGAGATGGAACAAGTGGGTTTTTAGCCAGATGGTGGTAAATATACCTAGGATTATAAGAAAGAATAGAATGGTACATGGAGGGTGCTGTTATCTTAATATTAATATGCAATGTGCGAACAATAGAAGGAATGTTGAGTTATTTATTATAATATATAATCAATAATTGTATTTTTATTAACTTCTAATTGGTTATTTAGAATAGGTATTTAAATTTTTTGCAAGGGCTAATTTAATTTCAGTGGATTCTAAAAGATCCAATTTCTCCAGTTTTCTCTGACTCCTGAAGTTGGGCTGACACCCGAAATATATCGAATTCAAAACTAATTTTTGTTTTATTTCCTTTTTTTTGTGAAACCTACCTCGCAATTTTACCCAATTTTTATTATTATCAAAATGAAAGTTCGTCTGTCAGAGCATTGTAGATCATAAACTAAATGTGTTAATAATTTGAAATTTTCAAGCTATATGTATTTATTTTCCAAAAATCAAATTATCGTATTAAAATTTTAATCGGAATATTATTTTGGAAGAAGGTTGGAAAATTTTTATGGGTCGAAAATAAACAAAAAATTTTTATCATGTGTGAGGTATCATTGTAAAGAACTCATTAATTACAATTAGAATACATTTTTTACAATTTTTTCTAATTAAATTTTAGTCTGAGAGCTCCAAATTAGCTATTTTTAGAGGAGCCCAATTTCAACTTAGATTAAAAATCTGAAAAATTCTTAAAATTAGCTCATTCTTTCTCTCTGGGCTGACCGAAGTATTGAATTATTAGAGCCACGGGTCACTCAGCTATTATTATACTAGTATATCAGGCCCTCAGAAGTTATTTTTATTTTATTTTATTTTATTTTAAATTTATTTATTTATTTATTTATTTATTTTTATTTATTTATTTATTTGGCTCAGTTTACATACACAGTTTACATATATATTAATACATATTGAACATTAACAATATTTATCAATTAAAATTTGTAAATCAGTAGACGGACAAAAGTGTCATTATACATAACAATACAAGTACAAAATAAATTTACAAAAATATAAGGTTATACCTTAATCATAATATAAACATACAAGAAATACAAAATATAAGGTGATACATTAGTCATAATATAAACATACAAGAAATACAAAATATAAGGTGATGCGTTAATCATAATATAAACATACAACAAATACAAAACTATGAGGTGATACGTTAATCATAATATAAACATACAAGAAATACAAAATATAAGGTGATACATTAGTCATAATATAAACATACAAGAAATACAAAATATAAGGTGATACGTTAATCATAATATAAGCATACAAGAAATACAAAAATATAAGGTGATACGTTAATCATAATATAAACATACAAGAAATACAAAAATTTTTATCCACTTTTGGGGAAATGAAAAATATAATTATAAAAAAATTGAAATTAATTATTTTTTAGGAATATGCTTCAAAAATTGAAATAAATAAATCATCGAATTTAATTGGATTATTTAAGACACCCCGTTTACGGAGAAAATTTTTAATTTTAATTTTTAAATCGTAAGTATTAATTATTGTATTAATAATTTGATTGAAACATTTATCCTTTCAGATGTACAGTAAAAATATGAGGATAGGCTATTGTTTGGTAAAATCAAGTGATTTATACAAGTCAGGTCAGTTTTTACTTTACCAAAAGTGGTATGGTATTGTAATCATGCATGAAAAAGTGATTTTTTGCTTCGTATTTTCAAAATATCTCACAAAATGGCTAAAACTATTTTGATAAAAACAAAACAAATATTGAACTAATTTACGGCGTTTCGGTCTACAACAAATCTTTTAGAGTGAACTTTGAAAAATTTATATTTTAAGAAATATTAATTATTTTGTTAAAATGGTTTTGTTGGTGAATTAAAAATAAAATTGTATTTTTATATATTTTACATCTAGATAAATTTCGATTATATTTCGGTTTAAATAAAATCAACAATTAGGTGGAGGGGGAAGGGTTTTTAAAAAAATTTGAACCCATTGTCCTTTTTGGACCAAATTTTGTGTAGTTGCTCTTTAGGACCCTAAAAAACTATTAGGTACACCATCAGCTATGCAAAATGGATAGTTTTGTGGCTGGGAGCAAAAAATCAAAATCCTAAGCCGTTTGTCCGATTCGAATAAAATTTTGTACAATTACTCTTTAGGACACACAAAAAATAAACTATCCAAAATGGGTTGTAGTAGGGGTTGTGGGTGAAAAAAAGTGGAATGTATATGGTAAAGTTATGAGATGGCCAGATCACATATTTTATTTTCACTTTCATCTTCAAACTGAACCGTATTCATTTTTAATGAGTTCATTTCGAACCCTAAATATTAAAAACATTTTATGGTTTTCACTTTAAGAAAAACTAAAATATGTATATTTTTGTTCAGTTTCGCTTTATTATTATTAATCATCAATAAAAAAATATTGCTTTCTTTTATTCTAAATAACTAGACTTTAACTAGTTTTCTGTTTTGTCTATCAAACATGAACTATGATATTTTCATACATATCAAAATAAAAATATTTTACATAAGCATAATATGATCTCTCTTCCGTTCAAATCTAATTACACATTCTTAAGGATAAAATTAAATAAGTAATAATAAATAAAAATAAAATATTTATAGTGAAAGCAAAGATTTAAGTATCTTTTTGAGTGTCTTTTTTTGAAAAAAGATGGAAATTATTTTAAAAATCAACCCAGACCTATAATAATAATAAATGAATTTAACTTTTAAGGACCAATCATAGATTTTAGAGAAAATATTCTTACATTGCATATCAGAGAGGTTCGTCCCCTTAGGAATCGAACCCAAGCGCTAACTAAGCTTGCCGGGCTGTTAGCCAAACCCTTAAGATATGATTTATAAATTAATTCCTGTGAATCCATTGTAATAGACTGATGAAGAGGGCAAAGCCCTCGAAACTATAGTCAAGTTATAAATAAATAAAATTTATAATTTCAGCAGAAGACACACTCTTTTATTGTCTCCTTCAATATATAAACATTCTGCTAATCTCGGCAAAAAAACTTTCAATTTAATTATTTTCTTTATTCTTCGTATATGTACTATTTTTCTTCTTTATACCGTATATCGTCTTTGTATTTAACATAGTCTGGCCATAAGGGAACTCAAAAATGAGGGCTCTTTGAAACAATGACGACATGGGCTCTCGACCAATAAGATTAACGAGGACTCATTTTTTTTTTCATTTGTTAAGTTGTCAGTAAATTTGCAAGAGCTCTTATTTTTAACCGACTTCAAAAAAGGAGGAGGTTCTCTATTCGATTGAATTTTTTTTTTATTTTTTTTTATTTTATTTATTTTTTTTTTTTTGTGCCTATGTTACCTCATATCTCCACCAATTGTCAACCGATTTTGAAAATTTTTTTGCATTGGGTCCAGTCTAGCTTCCGATTGGTCCCATTTTTTTTTCGATTTTTTTTCATAGGTATTAGACCTTTTTTATTAGGTTTGTTTAGGTTTGTTTAGACCTAACCTCTTTGTTTATGAACCGATTTCGATGGTTCTTTTTTTATCCGAAAGGGGGTGTCTTAGGGATGGTGTGATATTAATTTGGTCAAGTTCTGATGATATAATCACTATTAATAACATCACTAAAAAGAGAAAAATAAAAATTTTTAAGAAAAAAATAAAAACCGACTTCAAAAATTAAGTGCAACAAATATAAAAATACACTAAAAGGTATAAAATAATTATTATCTTATTTAGTTACAACTAAACGACGAAATATTAACACGAAATTACTTTTTGAAGTTGGTGCCAAACATATACCTTTTATGAATCGCACTCGACGGATCTTACTTAGTACGTTTGGCGGGTACGCTCGCTTATAGGTATAGTTTGTTTGGCACCGACTTTAAAAAGTAATTTCGTGTTAATATTTCGACGTTTAGTTGTAACTAAATAAGATAATAATTATTTTATACCTTTTAGTGTATTTTTATATTTGTTGCACTTAATTTTTTGAAGTCGGTTTTTATTTTTTTCTTAAAAATTTTTTGAGTCCATGTATGACTAGATGATAAAGTTTTTTTGAAAAAATTTTATGTGTGAAGTGGATATCGATGAGGCAGTCCAAAAAAGAAGAAGATTATTTACACTATCTTTTTATTCATAAAACCGACGTTTCGGAGGCTATTCCCTCCTTCTTCAGGGGTTTGAAAAGTCATTACTACATTATAATTCTGCTGAGAATGAAATACAATATATTATTGTTACTGCCACTGAAAGAGGAGACAGAGGGGAATGTCTCATTGGATTTCCTTCACTGACTTTTCAAAACCCTCCGAAACGTCGGTTTTATGAATAAAAAGATAGTGTAAATTATCTTCTTCTTTTTTGGACTGCCTCATCGATATCCACTTAATTCACTTATCAGTCCGTCTCCAAAAATTATTTTATGTGTTTTTTGACGAATTTAGGCTTATATTAATATACTAATCATTCAGTTTTGAATTTTTTACATATTTAAAAGAATAAAATGGGTTTTTTTTGCGAACTACTTTAAAATATAGTTTAAGTTTCCTAGAGATTTCCGAATTAAATTATTTTTTAAAATTTTACAGAATGGTACTAACGTTGTGCTATGACGCCATTTCTCGAAATGTAAATGGACTGAAAATGAACCCTTTTCTGATGTTCACGGTGACTTCCGCCACGATGTTTCCTGCCTGTGTAGTTATTCTCGCCCTTCAAGATATAGTGGGCAGAAAAGCGATGGCGAGCTCGTCTCTTTTGCTAACGGGGCTATTCATCGCCGCTGCGGGAACATTACTAGCCATCCGGGGCAATAAGGAAGAAGGTATTTACTAAATTTATATTAAATTTAACTTAAATATTATTTTTGGGAGGTTCTAATTTTTTGTGAAGTCGAAAATGGAAAATATGTTTTTATCATTTATTGTGAGGTATTTATTCCTTGTGAAAATCTCTGGTAATTTTTTTATGTTGATTGAATTTAAAATGACGGTGTGACAGAGTCCCGAAGTAGCGATTTTTTGTACCTGTCGGATTTTAGAAATGCCTTAATTTAAAATTAAGAAATAAATTAGAAGAATTTTGTCTTCGGGGAGAGACGGACTGTTAGAAATTTTAATTGAGAAGTTATGGAAAAAAATTCTATTGATCACTCTGTAGAGAAAGGACAAATTTCGAGCTCTGCTGAAGGAGAGAAGAGGGAAGAATCTTGTATGTTTCTTTCATTGAGCCCTTTTTAACCGACTTCAAAAAAGGAGGAAGATCTCTATTCGACTGATTTTTTTTTTTTTTGTGTCTATGTTATCTCATATCTCCGCCAATTGTGAACCGATTTTGAAAAATTTTCTTGCATTGGGATCGGTCTAGCTACCGATTGGTCCCATTTTTTTTCAAAGGTATTAGACCTTTTTTGTTAGGTTTGTTCAGGCCTAACTTCTTTGTTTATGAACAGATTTCGATGATTCTTTTTTTATTGGAAAGGGGGTATCTTAGGGATGGTGCCATATTAATTTGGTCAAGTTCTGATGATATGATCACTATTAATAACATCACTAAAAAGAGAAAAATAAAAATAATTTTTAAGAAAAAATAAAACTCACTTCAAAAAAATTAAATGCAACAAATAAAATACACTAAAAGGTATAAAATAATTAATATCTTATTTAGTTACAACTAAACGACGAAATATTAACATGAAATTACTTTTTTAAGTCGGTACCAAACATATACCTTTTATGAATCGCACTCGACGGATCTTACTTAGTACGTTTGGCGGGTACGCTCGCTTATAGGCATAGTTTGTTTGGCACCGACTTCAAAAAGTAATTTCATGTTAATATTTCGTCGTTTAGTTGTAACTAAATGAGATATTAATTATATTATACCTTTTAGTGTATTTTATTTGTTGCATTTAATTTTTTTGAGGTCGGTTTTATTTTTTTCTTAAAAATTATTTTTTAAACCATGAAGGAGGGAAGACCCTCGAAAAGTCGGTTTTTGAGTGAGGGAAAAAAATGACTATTTTATTCGAGATAATTCTTTTCATTATCCTTGGGCTGCCTTCCATCAGTTCTTAATTAAGAAATAATTTCACGATTTCCCTCATTCTCTCCTTATTAAAGAGAAAGAACGAATTTATTATCTCACATTTTAAAAGTTATAAGATACTGAACACTCGATATACGTATATAGTTCAAATGGCACTTGACTGGCTTATCGTGAAATGTCATTACTACAAGTGTTACAAGTAATAGCAAAAAGTTCTTTCGCAGTACAATACTTACTACTTTTAAATTAAACTGGTGAATTTTTCGACATGTTTTACAGATTATTATTTTCAACTCTCTTCAAATAATCAGATTTGAATTTTATTTAACTCAGCCCGTACAAATTTTGACAAGTTATTTACAGTCGAGGAATTAAATTAAGCTAATTAGGTACTAAATTGAAAGTTTTTGCCGAGACTAGCAGAATTTTTATAGATTGAAGGAGACAATAAAAGAGTGTGTCTTCTGCTGGAATTATAAATTTTATTTATTTATAACGAGACTATAGTTTCGAGGGCTTTGCCCTCTTCATCAGTCTATTACAATGGATTCACAGGAATTAATTTATGAATTGTAATAGACTGATGAAGAGGGCAAAGCCCTCGAAACTATAGTCTCGTTATAAATAAATAAAATTTATAATTAGGTACTATTCTTTTTTGCGAATATTAATTTTTGGCTATTCGGAACATCCCTACTAGGTATAATTTAATAGCTATGCTAATAATAGACTTGCTTTAATTTTCTATTATATCTATTATTTTATAGATCGGATCCTTTTAGCCGCTTTGTCTGCTATCGGCCGTTTTGGGGTGACCATCGCTTATAATTCAGGGGCCCAATATGCAGCTGAACTTATTCCTACTGAGGTCAGAGGCCAAGGAGTCGCCTTCATACACACTGTAGGCTACCTTGCCATCTTCTTCAGCCCTTATATTCTCTATTTGGTGAGTTAAACTACATTTACTTTGAAAAGATTTTGTTTTTCTGAGAGTAAATAGTAGAGTTCTTCATTCATAAAGAAAAATCAATGAGGTTGTCCTTTGCTACCGTACAGGGTATGGTCAAGTATTGTAATCGTGCATGAAAAAAGTGTTTTTTTTCCTTCTTTTTTTCGAAATATCTCAAAAACGACTTAAACTATTTTGATTAAAAAAAATTGAGCGAAACCATGGCATTTCGCTCTACAAAAAAGCCTTAATAAGTGAACATCGAAAAAATTATATTTTTCGAGATAATAATTGTTTTGTCAAAATGTCTGTTAGTTAGTTAGTCTGTCTGGTTGTCTGGTTGTCTGTCTGTTAGTCTGTGCGTTACCAAATTTTGTGGGCGAGCTAACTTAAAAACTAGTGTGAATATCGAAACTAAATTTCACACGTAGTTTTGGTCCATTGAGATTAAGAGCTGATTAGATTTTGGTGCATATCGACCCAAAATTAAGGGCGGTGTAGGGGGGGGGGTTAAGAATTAAAAATCTAGGCCGTTTGAACAAACTCAACCAAATTTTGTATACATAATCAGTGGACCCCCAGAAGTCTAAAAATGAAAAAACTAACCGCCCAAAATGGGGGGCGGGGGTGTAGGGCCAAAAAATGAAAATCTTGGCCATTTACCAAACTCAACCAAATTTTGTATACATAATCAGTGGGATACCAGAAGTATAAAAATGCAAAAACTAACCCCCCCTCTACATGATTATAAATAATTTTAGGGGCCAGGTCAACATTGACTTCAAATAGTCAGTGATATCCGATTAATAATAAAGGAATAAACAAATTAATATTTCAAATGACCATGGATAAAGTCTACCAACGATCCGTTGTAGTTTATTTTATTACTATTTTTAATCATTTAAAGTTTCTAAATTTAGGCAAGATTTTTAGTATCAACAATAGTTTGGAGACTGAAATATAAATAATTTCACGAAAATCGTTCAAATATTGAACAAATGTCAATTTTAAATATATGTAAATACTGTGAAGGTTAATGGCATTTCGAAGATGAAATACATGAAATTCAATTGATATTTATTAACTGAATTATTTGTTCTATAGCGTTTCGTATGACTAATCTATTTTTCGTAATAAACTTACTCATTTTTTTAAATTGACCAATTAAATTAAATAATAATTTAATAATATCCTTAAGAATAAAAAAATACCAACATTTTTTTATAACTTAGAAAATAATATATTCTTATTTGAATATAATAGTATTTAAACACCACTTGTTTGAATATTTTTACATATTATTTTTCTAATTCAAAAATTAATCACAATAATCGAATTAAAATGAACATTTTAAAGTAATTATAAAAAAAATGTCTTATATATAATTTTTTTATTTCTAATACATAACAAATAGAAATAAGCGAACCGAAAAGATGCAGAACTTAAAGATGGATAAAGATAGACACTGAAAAGGGGCCGTCCATAAATTACGTCAATTTAAAGATTTTTAGCCCCCCTCCTGGGTCCCGTTCTGTCACATTTCCATTGATTTCATTGTAATGTCACAAAAGTCAAATTAAAAAATTATATTGCTCCCTATATTGTGACGTCACACTATCACTTTTATACCCTATAATTTTTTAATTTGACTTTTGTGACATCACAATTTTTAAGATCCCCGGGCACCCTGTCACATTTTGTCAGAAATCTGAGATTCCCAGGGGTACTGTGTCAGGTAATTTATGGACGACCCCAAAGAGAGTGATAGGGAGAAATGTGCAGCTCCTATAGAAGTTAGTACCTGGAGGCACCGAGCGATGCTCGGTAACTTCTTCCTTCAGTTAAAACCTTTATTTTAATATTATTTTTAATTTAAAATTCTGATAAAAAGGTCCATTTTTATTTGAGAGCCGTTTTCAAATTAAAAAAAATACAAATATATATAGTATTCGCCCACTGTACCCCCACCCCCCACCCCGCTTGACCCCACCCCCGAAACCTCGCCCTACCCCCGGATCCCCCACGACTGCACCTGTTTTGATTCAACCATATGATTCAATTTTATTCATCCAATTGTTAATAAATAAAACCTATCAAAATGTGTTGTTTTTTCAGAAAATTGAGACCTGCTTATGCGAAATATATTTTTAAATAAATTCTTGATTATTTTTTATTCTATTAAATAAATAAAATTCTTTATAAAAACAATTATAAAACGTTTATTAATATTTCTAAAGTTTAGGTTGAACAAAATATGTTAAAAATCACAATACTTCTTCAAGGCCTTTGAGAATAAAGGATTTACCCGACCCCATTGTCTGCCTGAGCACAAAAGGAAAAGGGAAACCTTTTTTTAAAACCATAAGAATGGGATTTGTCTACCTGAGAATAATTAATTTGATTATGAAAAAACCCATCAAAAACAATTTTGTCGAAGATGAGACCGTGACAGATCGAATTGTCACCCCAAAACCCCCTAACTCGTGAATTTCATCAAAATCGGTAGAGTCGTTTTCAAAATAGAAATATATAAACAAATATATATACAAATAAATATACAATTTTTGCTCGTTTAATAAGAGTAGATAGATAAATTATGGGGAATTAACTTTAGGGTGCTGGAAGCCGGAAAAGCAAAATATTAGTCTGAAAATATACCTGATATATTTATTATTACTATAAACATAAGTTTATTTTCCTCTTTTAAGGAGTAAATTATTAAAAGGGGGAAATTCAAGGGAATGGTTTTATTTATTTTAATTGATAAAGTGAATTAAGTCATGGAAAACAGCTGTTGGTTTGTATCCAGATAGATCTGGTCAATTGCCCGTCTCGTCAGTAAACAGATCGTATGATGAAGTCAGCGATTGTCAGACCTCTGGCCTCCTTCCCTACACATCCAAATCCATATCAACTTTAAGCCTGATAAGCAGCGAATATTAGACCTAGAGAATTAAGCTTTTGAATATGAAAATTTCTATTTAAATTAGAGCAAGGATAAACTTGCAAATTTAATCGATAAAATTACAATTTATAAATATTATTTTGGATTGATAAAGTTCTATAGATTAATTAAGTTCTATATTTAAAGTACCTAACTAAATAATTTCGGTTTGCTTTTTTGTAAATCCCCATGATTTGTCAATTTTTTTTTCAGCTATCGGTTTGAGATGGAAAAGCTGAAAATTGGTATAGAGGTGAAGTTTAATAAAAACATACATACCAATTTCCAACACATATAGCTTCTCATTCAAACAATTTGATTTTTTTCTGATTTTTTTCATTTTATTTCAATCCGAAGTTCAAAACCTAGAAAGCCCAAAATCTAATCAGTTTTTTTTTTAATTTGACAAAAACAAACATTGTGACATGAAAAGGATCTTTATACAATCTCCCTGGTTGAGTTTATCGTAGCTATCCAAATCTGAAAAACAGAAATAGAATGATGCTTTTACTAAGGCTTAAAGGTTTATTTTCAATTAAAATTTTTCTAGACCTTTGTGAGAAATTTTAGAAATATTAAAAAGTAGGCTAATGTTTGTATTATTATAAATATAAAAAATCAGTCGAGGGCATCCGCGTGGAGTACCTAATGTATTTAATAATAACTAACCTACAAACAATTGATTGCCATTAACACCATCTAACACAGAGGTTCTCAACCTTTTACTTCCAATGAACTCCTTCTGTAAAAATGCCATTTACTCCCCAAATCAAAAAGTTTATTTCAAATAATATGCTTTTAATATTGAAAATACAAGGTATCATAATTTAATTAAAAGATATAGATAAGTAATATTTACCTAATGAGAAAGCTAAGGTTGTTTTTTGCCAGTTCTTTATAACTTTTGAAACTTTTACACAGGCCAATTCCCCTGTTGAAATATTAAAATTCTCCCTTGGGGGGGGGGGGGTGTTTGTTCCAGAATTCCATTCCGGTTGAGAACCTCTGATCTAACAAACGCCCATGACTCCAGCTAAAATTAGTCAAAACTTGTATATTCAGCAATATTCAAACAGCCTGACCAGAGAATTATTTGCACAGATATATACAAAGACAATTAAATATTTAATTTTTAGATTTATTTTACGACTATTTATTTTTCAAACTTGAAGCTAGATGTTTTGCTTATGTTTTTCTATAAAAAATAAAAATGAAATAAATTGTTTCTATTTTATTGTTTATTTTCAATAAAAAAATGATATTCTGGTACGACCTAATTGATCTAATTATTAAATAAGTAAAGTTAGTGAGAAATCGAACTTTTTAAATCCTCTTTTTATTAAAAAAAAATCTTTCACAACCTTTACTTATTTTATATAGATGTTTTTTTGTTAACTGTAGAAACTTTAAGATAAGAAAAAATCGTCACTGAACGTTTGAGTAGTAATCCTGCATCTCTTATGCCTTGTAGTAAATTAAATATAATATTGTTTTATTCATGAATTTATTAACTTAACAGAAAAAAATGTCTCCAATAAATTATAGAAATAGGAAAAACAACTTAATTACAAGAATATCAATCAACCTAAGGAAAACAAGAAGAAATTTTAGTTTATAATGACGATTATATATCTAAACGCACAACATTGCTCCAAGCCAAGTTCTTGCAGGCAACTGCCTGCCAAGCGCACAATGCCATTTACAGGATCCGACTTAGGACATATTTGAACACTCTAAAATTACACTTCCCATTAATCTACGAGCTAGATATACCTAATTCGAGTTGTTAATACCAATATTCCCATAATAATGGGAAAATTTCAAGCTTTTATCTATAAATCTTTCGGAGAGAGAGATGCCAGAAAACTGTTAATTTGGACACTCATCAAAATCTACATTGAGACATATTGAATATGGAATTCGAGACAGGCATAGGGCTACAAATAAAAATGAAAATCTTAAATATAAATTAACAGGAATAGCAGGGAATTGGACAAAAATTACAATACATTGTTGAGCTTAGGCCTCAATTGCTCAATAATCTTGAACTTTTTTACACTTGAACAATTAAAAACTTTAAATCAAAATTCTCACAAAAAATATGTTGTTTTTACTTTTAAAAGTTTAAAAGTTTAAAAGTAACGAAAAATTTAAAAGTAAAAACAACATATTTTTTGTGAGAATTTTGATTTAAAGTTTTTAATTGTTCAAGTGTAAAAAAGTTCAAGATTATTGAGCAATTGAGGCCTAAGCCAACAATGTATTGTAGTTAAAATAATAAAAAAGATTAAAGGATGTTTCGTCGCGTAGTGGAATTGTCTTTTGACAAAGAGTGATAGAATGAGCCACTGAGGAAGTCGAAATTAATCGACGAAACGTCTGGCCCATTCAATAAAAACTCTGTTTTTAATTTTTGTCCAATTCCCTGCTATTCCTGTTAATGCTTATTTTGGATACGAGTGATTTACTCTTAAATATAAATTTTCTTGAGCAAAAAGGGATCTTAAGACTACTCCCATATCTACAATTTTCAATTAAGCTACGTACATGAAAATTGTAAATCTTCTTAAAACATATTTGGTTATGACCTAGTAAAAATTTCAAGATTGTCTTTCAAAAATTTCAGAAATAGAGGTCTCTAAATATCGAAAAATTTTAACATTTCCTGAAAAAGTTAGCATTAAAGACAAAAAGACCTACAGGGATTCGAACCCCGCGTGACCTGCGTACGTATTGCTCTAATCGTCAAATCCACTGCGAGCTTATAGATCCCAAATTAAAATTTCTTTATGAAGATGGAATTTTACTATTTTGGATTTTTCTTTATTTATTTTTCGCTGTTCTGAAGTGAGCTAGATATTATACATATTAATATATACTTAAACACCTCCCCATCTAACAATTCACCCAAAAAAAAAGAAATAAAACAAAAATGAGTTTTGAATTCGATATATTTTGGGTTCACCTAGAACCTATCTTCTTAAAAGTTATTAAATTCACCCAAAGTTCGACAATTATTTTTTCTTAAAGCCTTGGATCGTAATCATTTCGAGGTCTCGTCCAAAGCCAATTTAGAAATTAAATTAAATTAGAGAAAAAGTTCTTCTTAAATTTGCATTCAAAAGTGCTGATGTTCTCTTTTTATTTATAAAATAGTAAATTTTGATGTGGAAATTGGAGACATTGGAGGACAGGACTCTGTTGTTGTTGAGTTATTTTCCTACTTTTATTTTATCCCACTTATAGGAAACATTATATATATATTTATATTTATATTGAACAATTTTTTATTTATTTTTTTATTTCCTATAAGTGAGATAAAATAAAAGTAGGAAAATAACTCAATAACAACTCAGTCCTGTCCTCCAATGCCTATAATTTCCACATAAAAATTTATTATTTTATAGATTAAAAAATAAAGAAAAAAATTGTATTATAGACAAAAGAGTCTAAAATTATTTAAATGTATTTTTTTTTTATTTTTGACCCCCATAACAAATTTGACTCACCATGAAATATTCATTTGATTAAAATTGTAAACAAATTTTTAATTTCGCTGAAAATGAATATAGGTATAACTTTTTAAATATCAAGTTTTATTTTATTTTTTTACTAGCTACAGGGCCCTGACAGACAGACATATAGTCAGACAGTATAGTGACACTAAAAGTGTCCCTTTTTATTTATGAGCATAGGTCTAAAGATATCCTTCAAGGAGAGACCAGAGAATCACGTCAATTTAAGGAAAAACAATTTTTAATTCACGTTATAAAATTAATTATAAAATTAATTACATTATATAGATGTTTGGTTTTTCACTAAATTTTTTGATTGCTTTGCCTGTTACTCTAAGTGCATTAATTTTTTTTTTTTTTGTAATTTGTCTACACAGTGGCGGAATTACCCCAGGCACCGAGGTAATTCCGCCATACACTTGAGGTAATGGGAAATGCAAAAGAACAAAACGTTTTATCAAAAACTTACTCAATAAGGGTATTACATTTTAATAAACTTAATGTTTACAACAATTATTTCGCTAAGAAAAAGGTTAAAGTTTAGTCTTAAGAGCCCTGGCAAAAATGTGACCATTTTCCACAACGTTTACATCTGAACCAAAGTTCATTGCAGACGTAATCATCACAGACAAGTCAGAGCTCATCAACCTTCAACCCTCGATGCCGAAATCATCGTCATCTTCATTATCGACACATAAATCTTAGGATGCGGGTGCCATTAACCCGACTTGGTAACATGGGTGTCATAGGTAACCTACGCCGAATAGGAAACAGAACAAACATAACTTATGACATTACATTGTGGCTAAATAAACTATACATTATATAGTAATTTTACATGACTATTATCAATACAATATTACTTAAAATCTTGGAAGGAAAAAATTAGATTAAATCAACAAGAAAAACTAAAATTGTTCCACGCACTAAACCACTTCTCACAAAAGTATGGAGGCAACTGACAGTACTTTTGGCGTTGCCCGCTATGTTCCAAGGCCTGTCACGGGAATCCCCTACTAAAGGCTTGAGTTAAATATGGACTGGCGGAATTGCCCCTGTCTCTCCTATAGCTTTTAAGCACTTATATTCGATTTCAGTGAACAACAACCTTTCTGATATGCAAATAAAATAATTTATATCATCTTAGATTAAGCACAGGACAATCTTCTTGATTTGATTTTAAAAAATTACAAAAAGCCTTGTATTTACTGATAATGTATCATAATTATTGAAATGAAACCTGACGAAACAATAACAAACATATATTATTATCTAATTTGCATAGAAAACTATCTTTATCTTTATTTTTACACCTTTATAATATTATGTAAACTATATTCTCACTAATAGCCTATTTTCTTCTTTTATCATTTCACACGCCATTTATTTTATTTATTTATTTTTATTTTTGAAGAAGATATACATTGCTAGACTGAATGACTACGCGTGATTGTGATAAGAAATGACGAAATCAATTAAAGAAAAAACACTAAGCTATAAAGATTTAAATGTTTTTTTTTTGATTGTTTTTTTCAAATTTATCGTCACTCTATTTAGATAATGATAATTGTTATAAATCATTACTCTATCATATTACATTTTTCAACAATCTTAAGGTGAGTTTACCTATAGAGATTTTTCATGTGATTTTTGTCTCAAGGGAGAAAAAAATGTTATAGGAAACTTTTTTGCATAAATATTTTCTCACAATAAAAAAGAAAATTTTATATACAACTTTCTCTTCTTTAATGAGATTTTTATTCATAAGAATTTTGTTTCATGGGATAATAATATGATTCTTATTTAATGAGATTTTTGTCTCAAAGTAATGCGATTTAAATTAATTAATCATGTATTTGCCTTGTGTTTATCTAACAATATAATATTCATAAAAATTTATATAAAATGCATCCTCTGCTTGATATAAATTGAAAAGAATTTGTTTGCCGAGTGTAGTAGAGTTTTTCATGAAGATAAATCAATGAAGATTGATGAAAATAAACATACGTACTGATGTATTGGCGGTGACTTTTCAACCAGGGGATGCTGTTCAAAAAGTACCCTTCATTTTTTGAAATTTTGCTCGTATTTTTTTTTCAAATTTCATTGAATGACGGCATTATTTTCGTTATTTTTCAAATTTAACATTACATTTAAAAAAATTTATTTTGGGACCTTCGCTCCAAACGGATACTGCTTTGTGTGAGTGAGGATATGAGACAAAAATTAAATCTTATGACTTCAACTCCACAGTCCCTGAGATGGAAATCGACCATCTTCCACAATGAATCAGCCTGTCCTATAAGCAAATCTTAAATTTCTCCTAATTCTATTGCTATAAGCAAGCTTGACTTGTCCATAGAACTCTGAGCTATTTCCGATCTTATATATTGAGAGTTCTTAGATATGAATTACTCGAATCATCTTTATTTATTCCATTTTTTGTATTATTACTATTTGAAGAGCAATTTTTCGTCTGGACTTCTCTTTGACATGCTTGAACTGTTCTCGAATCATCTTTATTCCATTTTTTGTATTATTACTATTTGAAGAGCAATTTTTCGTCTGGACTTCTCTTTGACATGCTTGAACTGTTCTCGAATCATCTTTATTTATTCCATTTTTTGTATTATTACTATTTGAAGAGCAATTTTTCGTCTGGTCTCTCTTTGACATGATTGAACTGTTCTCGAACCATCTTTATTTATTCCATTTTTTGTATTATTACTATTTTAATAGTTCCTCAGCGAGAGCAATTTTTCGTCTGAACTTCTTTTTGACATGTTTGAAATGTTCTCGAATCATCTTTATTTATTCCATTTTTTGTATTATTACTATTTTAATAGTTCCTCAGCGAGAGCAATTTTCGTCTGGACTTCTCTTTGACAAGTTTGAACTAGAAGATATACCAGGCAGGGACTTCAAACATTTTATCCGCACCCTATTCGGAAAAATCATTCATTTTATTGCCCCTTGAAACTATGCAACAATTTTATTTCATTTCGAGAATCAATATAAATACTTTTCAAAACAAAAAATGTTTTTTATATAGATATTTTAAATTACCGATAATAATTTTAAAATTCAAAGATCCTCCTGAATTTATGAAAATACTCTAAATGTTTAAAATTTTAGGGATGCGCCACATATATATATATATACTACTCATCATCATTGAATATACAGTCCTAAGACTGGTTTGATGCAACAATCCGTCTCCACTCGACTCTGTCCTCGCCAGCTGTTTAACCTCTCAAATGTCTGGCATCCCATATCCCCAATTATTTGGTTGAAATATTCTAATCTGGTTCTTCCCCTTCCTTTCTCTTTCCCACCTCCTAAGATATCCCTAGCAGTTCCCTATGTCTGCAGTGTGTCCCATCATCTGACTCTCTTTCTTCAGACTCTTCCACAAGGTTCTTCTTTCTCGATTCTTCCAAGAACTTCTTCATTTGTAATTTTATCCATCCATTTGATATTCATCATTCTTCTGTAAGCACTACATTTCAAAGAAAGCCTCAATCTCTTTCTCTCGCTTTTCCAATTGTCCAGGTTTCATACATACATATATATACTAAGAATATGAATAACTATATTAATATATAATTTATTAGTTAAAGACTATAGTTTCGAAGGATTGACCCTCATCATCAGTCTTTATATTTGTTATAAATTGAATATGCTTATTGGCATCAAGTAGAGGACCACCACATTGATTTCTCTTCACATATAATCCCATATGGTTTCATATAGGTATTAATTTATTTGAGATTATTCTTTCAAATGCCCTGCCCTTATCTATAGTCTTATTATAAAAATATATTCGTTTTTTTTTAATGGAACATTAAGTCTTAAATGAGTACCTGTTCTGATGGATTTAAACATACAGCATATACAATACATACACATATTTTAATTTCATTTAAATTACATATAATAAGGCTAAGGTTAAGATAATTTTCTGACCCTGTTCTAATTCTTTATTCTCTACTGATATTGAGTTTATCATGTTGTCGTGTATTCAGAATACACGAAATGTGAGTATACGATATTGTCAGCCTATCCACCCTCTACTACTTACTACTTATTAATGGATTGACAGTACAAGCCAATATAAATTTACCGAAGAAAATCTAAGCACCTAGAAGTATTTTTAAGTTGGTTCTCATGGCATTTTACGATAATTCGAAATACGCCAGGGTTTTGAGATATTTTTGTGTAAATCTCTGAAAAAGGCCATTTTGACATATTTTTGAGGCGCCTTAGATATAGAACAGCCATATTAAAAATCAAATTATTTTATTTTGTTAATAAGAAAAAAGTGCCAGCTATCTCGTTCAATTTACTGCTTGGGTGGCGTTCCTAAATTACGTGAGGCGATTTTGGCGACTTTTCGACCCCCCCCCTTGGGGAGATGTCGTGAGATTTGGCTCGACCCCCCACCCCTAATCTCACTTGAGATTTTTTAAAATGCGTTTTTTTAGTGTAACTATATAAATCTGTGTTTGATTGCGTTGGATCTATTTAAAAAAATTAATTTGCTTAATTATTTTCTAAGATTAGTTAAGACTATTATTATTACTTAATTTAATCCAGTTTTCTCGGAATTTTATACTGTTTCTTGCGGAAAAAAATACGTGATATTTTCCGAGACCCCTCTACCCCCCACGCGAGATTGGGTGATATTCGGCTATACCCCCCCCCCCTAAACTCTTCACGTAATTTAGGGACGCCCCCATGTTTTCAGCTCGATTTAGAGCAGTGGTTCCCAACCTGGGGGCGATCGCCCCCCAAGTGGGCGATTCGGGTTATCAGGGGGGGCGATAAATGTGTTGGGGGCGATTGGGGGCGATGAGTATTCAAAGGGGGAAAATTAAAATACACTCACATGCAAAGAAATGGAATCACTTCCCTTGCGAGTTGTTAAATTATTATTAATTATTTGACACTGTTACTGAGTTTCTCGACACGTCTGATCCTGTTTTAAGTGAGAATTTGAAGCATCGTAAGTTGAAACTTGCGTATCTCACAGATATTTTTGAAAATATGAATGAAGTCAATATAAGGCTTCAAGGAAACAAGATGAAACTGGACTAAGTATTTGTTTTAATAAAAAAAATTCTCACTAAATATTTTGCTTTGTGGATTGATCCCCACCCCCCATTAAAATTTTCCAGCTCCTCACAAAACATTATTATTTACACTTTACTTCAAATTAAAATTAGGCATACAATGAAAATGAAAAGGGGGCGATAGGTGTTAGTCAACCTCCAGAAAGGAGCGATGATCCACAAAAGGTTGGGAACCACTGAGTTAGAGCAAAAAACAAAACAAACATTTTTGTCTACTATCAATCAAATAAATTTATTTTTTTATTTTTTGGTATAAATCGACTTCTAATTGAGCTAGAAAATTGTAATAAATAGATAAAGGTATTTTTTTATTAATAAAATAAAATATTTTGATTGCTAATATATGGTGCCTGTTCAATATCTATGTGGCTCCTCAAAAATGAATCAAAATGTCCGTTGACCGAAAATATCCCAAAACTTTAATTAGATTTTCTCCATGAAATTTCCGTTGTTCTGAGTGACAATCTATTAGTTGGAATTTCGGCTGAACTGACGAACTGTAAAAGAATCTGAAAATGCCAAGAGAATTAACCTAAAAAACGTATTTTAAGATGAATTCTTTTATTTTCTTCAAGAAATTCCTATCCAATTTTTGTCGATCAGTTTTTAATTCCATTTTTAGTAATCAAAACTATAATAATTTTCTAGTTCTTCTGTCTGACCATACAAAAACTTCCTAGAAATAGCTTAAACATTTTTTTTCTTTTACTTTCTTACAGGGACATTATTGGCATGCAATACCGGATCTGATCCTGGGCGGAATGGCGATTACGGGCGCCTGGCTGTGTCTTCTTCTACCAGAAACACTGAATAAATCTTTACCAGTAACTTTAGAAGATGGCGAGGCATTCGGCGAGGGCGAAGGGCTATTCGAATTCAGTTGCCTTAAAAGAGGAACCGTTTCTGACAGTCAAGCTGAACTTTATCGAAATTAAAAAAAGAAATAAAATACAAATACATTAATATGTATTTTCTCTACATTTTACTAAATTATTTCTTAGTATAAGATCTCTTGCCGATGGTAGTGAAGTTTTATTTTAATTTTTTTTTAATCAAGAAAAGTATAAGAGATGCGTCCTTAATATTTATACATTGGCGAAAATCACAATAGAATGACATCTATTTGAGATATATAAAATTAATATTTAATTGTAAAATTTCCCCTAACATCTATTGGCAGCTTGAGGCGCTCGTCAAAACAATAAACAAACATATTTTTAAAGGAAAACATGCTTTTGTTCCCGTTAAAGTGCTTCTCTAATGGTTGCTGCTTTTGGTCAATACGATATGGTGTTAGATTAGCAGCTGGAATTTTAAATTTCTTATTAGAACGAAATTATCAATCTACAGGTTTACTTTTGTCACCTAGACAAATGGGAAATCAATGTATACAGCACTACACGATCAAAGAAAGCAGTTAAGTTGTATTATTTTATATGGGAGAATTTTTCTCATATAGTCATCAATTACCATGTCTTGAATAAAGAAAATGGTAGTCCTGTTGTTTTTATCTCGAGACATCAAAAAGTGGCTAAATTATATTTTTTAAACCAGGGGTTTGCCCCCCTAATTTTATCACCCCCCATAGATTTATGAAATTTACCCCCCCCCAGTTTCATGGAAAGTACCCCCATTTTATCCACTTCTAAAGGATTATAAAGAGCTTTTTTAGCTTTTTTTGAAGTAATAAGACTTGACCGTTTTTATTTTTAATATATAGTGCTAAAATTCAACGATTTTCAACCCCCCCCCCCCCCTTTATGGGAACCCCTGTTCAAACATTAAAAATGTTTAATCAATTTCGTCACTGAAACATTGTTAAAATGAATCTAAATTAGGAACACTGGGTACAGTAACTTGGAATAAAGAACATTTTAAGCTATTTTCCTCGAAGTATAGGCACTGAGCCATTGTTCTAGGTTGTCCTAGGTTTCTTTCGCTTTCAAATAATGACTGTAGAACTAGAAGTATAGGATATTGTCAATAATAAACAGAATTGAATAAAATTCACTACAAATAATTAATAATTAATAACAAATCTAGTTGAAGGCAAATTACTCTCTTGTCCTCCCTGATAAGTTTTAGGCATTCTGTAATCGTGTAACGTTGCATAATTAATTTTCCATCTATCTAGGTGTCAAAAAAGTTTGTGCGAATAAAATTAAAAGTTATAAAAATTGATAGTTTAATTTAAATTAAGGGCCTTCCATAAATTACGTCACACAGTAAGGGGGGAGGGGCCATCTCAGTTTTGTGACAAAGTGTGACAAGGGGGCCCGGGTATCTTAAAAATTGTGATGTCACAAAAGTCAAATTAAAAAAATTAAATTTAAAATATATTAAAATCCCTTTAGTTGAGTTTAATTTATAAAAAAGATTCTACAATTACTAAATTATAGGGGTATAAATGTGATAGCGTGACTTCATAGTAAGACTCAATGAAAATGTGACAGAATGTGACACAGAGGGGATTTAAAAATTTTGAAATTCATGTGACGTAATTTATGGACGGCCCCTTATTGAATATTATGTTATTGTTTTGAAAAATACTCGTAATGAAAAATAAAAAGTTTAAATTGAAACCAGAATCAATAACTTGACATCATCAGAGATTAGTTTATTTTATTTATTTATAGTTTATTCCATTTGAATAGGTGCATGGGAATTTGCAAGTGAACAATAAAAAATTGAAAATTTTGTTTTTTCCAATACCATTGTTCATTCCACATGTACAATTTCAAACGAAAGATAACAAGTTCTAGCTGACGTCTGACATCGCGTCATTGATTCTGGCTTCAACTATAACTTTTTTATTTTTCAATATTACAAAAAAAAAAAAAAAGTATTACGTATTCTATTTGAATGATTAAATCATATAATTGAAAAATAACAAATTTACTCCACGTGCCTTAATGTAAAATATGGCTTCTTTAGATTTGACATAGTTCTTAATTTAAAAATCCAGGTCCTATAAAGACCAATAAAGGGAATTTTTTTTGGATATTTTATACATTCGTTAACTTAGCCTGCATTATCAGACGAATTACATAAACTTTCAGCATAATCTAACGACTCTCTTATAATTATTTTATTTAAAATAAATTATTAGTTTGGTTTAACCAGGCCTGACCAACCCATCATGGGCCGCATTGACGACTTAAAAATTTCCAAGGGCCGCATACTAATAAGAATAATTTTAATTTTTTTTTAATATTTCTTTGGAGATCTGACTTTGCCACGAATTTTGTACTTAGTGATTTTTATTGTAAATTAATGCTGAGGTAAACTGAAAGTGTTCAGTCAGCGTAGATGTGAAAAATAAACAACATTACAACCAGATATGAAAAGAAAACGCCCATTGAACCAACAAAAACATGTAACGAAGTATTTGTATGGCAATTACCATAAAGTCAAAATAGTTTTAACAATCAAAATTATTAGGCAAGTTACATACACCGAACAATATTTCGGGTCTTATTTTAAAATAACAAACAAATATGAATAGCTATTTTTTTCAGAGTAAATTTTGCGTTTATTTTCACCTATTTTTAAAGCAATTTCGTACGTCATAGCATATATTACCGTGGGCCGCACGTAAGGACGTCGAGAGCCGCATGCGACCTGTAGGTTGGTCAGCCCTGGTTTAAACCTGTAGAGCTTTAGACAATATAATATATATATTTTTGAAAAAAGTTTCCCTTCGGATTACATTTCAAAGAAACAAAGACTGAATTAGAATTTATACGAGTATATAGATTATTATATTATGCTATTAAATAGGTTTACTACCGATATTATCTCTATTCAAATATATACTGTTTAACCTCTGAATACTTCAGAAGTTTTTTCTCTCGTACTAGATTGTATTATTTCAAATTAGTTAATATCTCTTCTGAAATAACAAATATGCTGTATGATACTATTCAATAATCCACAATCTTATGACGTCCAAGAAATATGATTATATTCTACAGTCAGCCAAATTAGTTTTTCTTCATGGTTCCATAGTAATCCAATAAAGCTGCATTTATTCATTTTTCACGTGAACCAAAAAACAATGAAGCGAGAATAATAATGAGAAAAACTGAATAAATTTTACCCTGCATGAACTCTAAAGTGCGATGTTAAAAACTATCTTAGTATATAATTTGATTTCTGCTATTCATGGGCGTCCGCAGGATTTTCTCAGGGGGAGGGGCAGTAAAACCTCACTATTTATAAATATGGAAAAAATAATAATAATAATTTCGAATTACAAAATAGAAAGAAAAAATTAATATTATATTTAAAAACAAAAAATAAATAATAATAATAATAATAATAATATTAAAAAACTTAATATTTAAGGCGAAAATTGCAAAAGACGAAATTCGTCTTGTTAATCACTTGTTCACCAATGAAATAAACCTTTAAAATTATTTAAAAAAAATAACTTTTGTAAAAAGAAAAGAAAAAGTTAAAGTTTAGCGAATAAATTTCTAATTATATATATATTCAGAGCTTGAAAGGCAGAGGGGGGCCAGAGCCCTCCCAGCCCCCTCTGCGGACGCTCTTGCTGCTAATTCACATTGCTTTACTTTTTTGCTATTTTCTGGCAAAATATTTAAATTACCATTATTCGACTTAATTCAATTGCACTGAACTCGGGAGTTCTGAGCATGCGCATTGTGAAATTTCTGGTGATGAATTTCAAAGTACGCATGCTCAATACACACGAGTGTGGTACGAGTGCGTTTAAGCCGAAATCACTAAACGATTATAATATCAAATAAATAAATAACAAGTTATTTGCATTTAATTAAATCGAATAATTTTCAATGTCTCATTATTTATTTTAAATCCTTGAAACTAGCGAATGACTTTAATACTTGGAAAAATCACGAACACGTCATACTCAGATAACTAATATACTTAGGTCTTTAGTAGAATTAATGTTCATTATATCTTTATTTATTTGAAATAAAAATTATTATGAAAATTTATTTATTTATTACTATCCTAATTCTAGGCATTATATATATATGTATTTACCATTTTTTTATAATTGATGTAAAATTTATTTTCTTATACATTCAATTCATATTTTTTTTTAAATTCCATCTAGGATCATCATACAAGTAAGTAAAATTTTATTTTTCTTTAATAAGAGAATATTATGATGAGTTGACCCTTTTTTATGAAACTGTTTTTGAATTTTAAGAATATAAATTCCAAAATTTTAAATTTCGAAAATCCAAAAAAGATTTTTAAACAATTTTTTGGAACATTAATTATTTCATAAACTAAAAAATTGTATTAAATTCAAAGTGTGAATTATTTATTATTATCCGTGAGTATTTTATATTAGGACAATTTATATTATAGTTTCTGATCATTTCTTCAATTTAGAGATAAACTATATTATCATATGAGGAAATAATAAATAAAGGGTAGTAAAACTTTTTCAGCCGGTTTTTTAACCTTTGATGTTGTTGAGGGGTTGCGTAGTACTAGGGGCCGGCTTCTGAAGTGTTCACCGAATATACAGATAATTATTAGAATCAATGATTACATTTTGGTTACAAATTGATAATTTTAAACACTGCAATTTTTTAAAGGCTTTGTGCGAACTAAAAAAATTTAGGTTCCGTATTTTTTTTTTAAATAACTAATAATGAAACAAATTGTGTAATGCGTTTTTCTGCAAGAACTTAATTTTATTATTATATTATTCAATAATTTAATTTTTTTAATCATTTCAACTATGTTTTTTTTTATTTTGGAGTCTTTTTTAGAATTTCTAGCGACTGGGTCCTCTGCAACGAACTAAATAAACAAATATCATCATTCTTTTCACGAATGCTTTAAAATTAATATACAAAGGTAGATACCTACTGGAATGAGAACTAGAAGTACCTCTTTAAATAAAACACCTCTAACAATTTTTTTAATCGTTATTTTTATTAAGTATATTCGGTCCCCGATCAAGTATTTTCGCCGCCCTTTACATTTTATTTGGAAACATAATTTTTGACAGCGAATTTTTGTAGGTACCTACATATTTTTAAAAAGTAAAAATAATATTATAAAAAAATAATAATATAAACAAATAGAACGGAGTAGAGATGAGTTTAATTAAACTAAATTGAAAGTATACTTGATTTCCACATTGAAAATCAAGATTTCAATTATTTTTTTAGACCCTTTTATCTCAGCTCAATCTTGATTAAAAGATGAGTAAGAAACGGGACTCTTTAATTTCCACCATTCACCATCAATTGATCTTTTGATCTTTATATTTCTTGGGAATCATGCGATGCCTTACCAACAAACGATAGGCGGAGTTTTTCTAATAAGTTGAGCTTGGTTTTATATTGTTTTTAACCTCTCTTAAAAAATGCGATTCCATTTAAAACCATTAATTAAAAATACTATTTAGATCGTATTTCTATTAGATAACCACAATAGAAGCGGAGGTTTCTTTATGAATGAACTAAAAGAAATATTGTTTTGGCAAAATTCGGAGAATTTACGAAAATTTAAGTTAGAAGCAGGACTGGCGATTGTTTTCAGGTATAAAGCTAAAATTTAGTACAGTGAAATGTAAAAATACATAGATTCAAATCGAGTTTCATTAAATAAAATTATTTAAGATTGACAATTTATACTCACATAGAAAACGTTTTCAAGCTAAAATTTGGCGCATTAAAATGCAAAAAATACATAGTTGCATACCAAGTTTCAGGTTATCAAATAAAACCATTCTATATTGAGAATTCATATTTTCTGGAAAGATTTTCAGATATGATGCTAAAATTTGGTCCATTGAAACATTGCGTACCAATTTTCAGCTCATTAACTAAAATCTTTCATGATTGGCATTTTGTACGCTCAGGAAACGTTTTCATGTAAAAAGCTAAAATTTAGTGCATTGTAACATAGTTGTGTACCAATTTTCAGCTCATTAACTAAAATCATTCAAGATTGGCATTTTGTATTTTCAGGAAACGTTCTCAGGTATAAGGTAAAAATTTGGTGCATTATAATGTGAAAATACATATTTGCCTACTAATTTTCAGCTCATTAGGTATAACTAAAACCATTTATACCAAATGAAAATAATTTGTATCTTATATAGGTATCAATTATTTTTTTTACTTAATTATTATTTTTTCATCAGAGAATGGATGAATGAATAAATTCGAAATATTCGAGTAAACATTTTTTTGCAAACTAATCCTCCAACAAGTATCAACTTGTCCATGGATGTTTCTTGACTCGTTTGAAATAGTCTAGAGTTTTCATCAATTAAAATTTATGGGATTTTAAATGATAAATGATTATAAATTAAAGGTAAAAATAACTGTTGTTTTAGAAATATTTGTGTGTTTGAGCTTTGATATCAGTTTTCTGTTAAGAATGTTAAATCTCGAATTATAATTTATTAGATTTAGAGGTTTTGGCTACACAACTAAATAATATCATGAATCAACCAAGAAAATGGCCATTTGTATTGTGAAAGAGAAATAATGAAGAAATTGGCTTTTAAATATATTGATAGAGATTTTCTTTAGGAGACGGACTGGTATAAATATGCAATTGATGTTGATGAAAGTATCATCTGACGGTTGTAAAAAATAAGACTATAGAGGTTTCATTATTTTACTTTTATTTGTTTAACCGACGTTTCGAGATTTATTCTCTCCTTCTTCAGGGTAACAAAAAGTCAATGAAAGTACGTTCATTGACTTTTTGTTACCCTGAAGAAGGAGAGAATAAATCTCCGAAACGTCGGTTAAACAAATAAAAGTAAAATAATAAAACCTCTATAGTCTTATTTTTTACAACCACCGTGGACTGCTTTCATCAACATCCAATTTTAAATATATTTTTTAGAAGAGTTCTCTAGTACGTTTTTAGGTTTCGGTAAAAAAAACAAGATAACAAACTAAACTCTATAATACTGTCGATATAATGTTTGTCCGTCTGTATGTAATACATTACAAACTTGAAACTTATAAGTTGTTGAGGGTGCCGAAGTATGGTGTAAAGGTTTTGTCAATTGTTGCTGCTACCACGGACAACGTGAAGTTAAATTGAAGATTGGTATGTTTTTAACTGATTTATTCATAAAATAGTTAAAAGTACAACTTGGTGTATAATTTTACAAAGTACTTAGATTAAGACTAAATTCAACAATACATGCTGGTAGGCTCTATTTATATCTATCTATATCTATTTATTATCTCTCCCCTTCTTATTAATAATTTCATTAAAAGAGCCATCGTGGTTGCAGGTGGCCCTCTCTTAGTTTTATATAAACTTATTTTTCCTATTTAAGTACCTAAATATCCTTATGAATAGAAATGCTTACTGGCCAAGAAGCTAAAGGCCAAGTTTCCAGCAGCACCCTTTATTTATATTAATTTTATATAAATGATACATTTCCTGCCTTCTCATAAAAATTGAATAGTCATGGATTTGGAGGACCAATTCATCGATTGCCCCCTTTGTTTATATTAAATAAACTGCAACGGATCGTTGCTAAAATTTATCCAAATTTATTTGAAATGTTAATATGTTTATTCCTTTATTATTAATCAGATATCATTTGCTATTTGCAGTTCATGTTGACTTTAAGTAAAAATAATGATCGATTCTCATTTAATAGTCGAGGAATAACCATTCTACATTGAATTTTGACGTTTCGGTTATTATTGGTAACCATTGCTGAGGACATGGAGGAATCGAGTTAAAATCAAAAATAGTAATCGATTCTCATCAAGCTTGAGTTGTTTACCAAAAAGAATTTAGTCTTTTGATTTTAAGTCGATTCTTCCACGTTATCAGTAGAGGATGCCATTAATAGTCAAAACATCAAAAATGGAATGCAATAAGGTTATTCCGCTAGTATTAGATAAGAATCGATCGTTATTTTTGATTTTAAGCCGGTTCCTCCATGTCTTCAGCAATGGTTACCAATAATAATCAAAACGTCAAAAACCTAATGTAGAATTGTTATTCCTCAAGTATTAGATGAGAATCGATCACTATTTTTGATTTTAACTCGATTCCTCCATGTCTTCAGCAACGGTTACCAATAAAAACCGAAAGGTCAAAAATCCAATATAGAATGGTTATTCCTCAAGTATTAGATCAGAATCAATCACTATTTTTGATTTTAACTCTATACCTCCATGTCTTCAGCAATGGTTACCAATAAAAACCGAAACGTCAAAAATCCAATATAGAATGGTTATTCCTCAAGTATTAGATCAGAATCAATCACTATATTTGATTTTAACTCGATACCTACATGTCTTCAGCAATGGTTACCAATAAAAACCGAAACGTCAAAAATCCAATATAGAATGGTTATTCCTCAAGTATTAGATCAGAATCAATCACTATTTTTGATTTTAACTCGATACCTACATGTCTTCAGCAAAGGTAACGGATAAAAAAACAACGCAGTTGCTATGGTTACTTATAAAATTTCCTCCCAAATTTTTATCATTTCACAGCGAGAAGCCTAACCATTCTTACTTAAACAAGTTTAAATGAGCTATATTACCGATCAAATGAATAAATTTTAAAGTTTTTTCTTTTTAAATTTTGGTAAAATAAGGAATTTAAAAAAAGTACAATCTTACTCTAGAGTAAAGTACTTTAAAATATACTTTTACTAAAAACTTTATTTAACCTTTTTGTTGTCCCCAAGATACTTAATTAGGATATTAAATTTCATCAAAATTGGTTAAGTCATTTTCAAGATATTTAGAAAAAACTAAAAAAGTACCGAAATAAAGTACTAATGTTTGTGGGCCGATATGTACCAAAAACTAATCAGCGCTTCATTTTGTTAAACTAATGGTAGGTTTTCAATTTCATTTCAATCGGCACAAAGGTGTGGAAAAAATCGTGGACGAAAAAAACGATAACACACACACACACACACACACACATCCATCCATCCATCCATCCATCCATCCCCACGCACTTCCAAAAAAATGGCACTTTTTGGCCTCTCGACGAGACCCCATGTAATTTTTGGCAAAATCGTCACGTGCTAAAATTCAACCTAATTGAATACTACAATTTGTGACCTTAATTGAGTCCATGGGTTCCGTAGTCTTTACCTGAGGACTCTTTGAAGTCCCGCTTGGCGCGAGAGCGATTACAATACTTTACCCATGCTACGCATTGGATAAAGTAAAATTATATTAATGACTCTTCGTCCCCTTCACATAAGCTTTCATGAATAGGCCGCAGCTCACAGAAAATATAGAAAGATTTAATAAATGTAATTTTTCTAGTTGCATGTGAAAAGAAGATTTTATTCTTTTCTAAATAATTGATTTGGGTTCACAACAAAGTTATTCCTTGAAGGAGACAATAAAAGAGTGTGGCTTTCTGCTGGAATTATAAATTTTATTTTATTTGTTTGTTATTGTCTTCTTCAATATATAAAAATTCTGCTACACTCGGCAAAAAAACTTTCAATTTAAAGTTATTCCTATTCATCAAAATTGATAAGCTAGGTAGTGGTTATTTTGGAGGTCAAATTTTTAGTTCAATAAAAAAATAAAAAACATTTTTTATCATGAAGTCTCTCGTATCCCTGAAAACCTCTAATTAAGTAGAATTAAACTAAATTTGTTTAAATTTAATTCACTATAAAATGACTGGTGTTGTAAGGCCTCAAGTTACCTATTTTGAGGCGATTTTTGTACCTATCATTCTTAGAAAGTAATCAAGTTAAAAGTCATAAAAAATTATATGAATTCGTAGATTTTCTTCTTATCAACAATAATTAAGAATGAATTTGTTTTCTCAAGCATGTTAGAAGATATGAGATACGGAACACTCGGTATGCTAGCCCGACTCGCCCTTGGCTGGCCTATTATACATTTCAAAGTTTTCCAAAAACGGGTCTAAATAATATTGATAAATAAATTGAGTGAATACTTCATAGTATACATAAAAGCTTTTTTAATTATAATAGACTCGTAAACATGGATTGTACCGCGAAGTTAATTATTTTTGAAATATTAATTATTTATCTTAGAAAAATATATTTTTTTTTCTATTTATTCTATTCTAAAGCTTTTTTTGCAAGATTTAAAACTTAATCAAAATAAATTTAGCAATTACTTACCTATTTGATTTTTTTTCTATCTAACTAAAAGGTAGTACATATTTTTTTTAATTAAATTTAAAATTAGTAGTTTTTTGTAAATTAAAAAGCAGCATTTTTTTAATAAACTAAAATATAAAATTTCCTTAGTCAAATCTAATTTTTCATTAAAGTAAACTAAAAACTATTACTTTTTATTTTTTCCCCGTAATTTCTTAAAATAAAAGCAAATTAATTTTTTGGTTAAAGTTTTGATTTTAATCAAGGCTTAAACGCTTACAAAATGAACCTTTAGATAAATAATGAAATAAATAATTTATTTCACCGAAATACAATTTTTAAGAAGTTTTTTGTAGGCCTTTGTTCAGTCAGATTTTTTATCGAAAATTATTTTTGAGAAATTTTGAAAAAGTGCTGGAGTTAGTTGTTCTGAAAAAGTGTGCCTAAAAAGGACAAATTGTCATTACAGATTTGTTTTATCTAAAATTTAATAAATAAAATGATAAATCGTCCAAAATGCATTCCTATATAAAATTTGTTCATAGTTGGATTTTGGAAACCATCTCTTTTATTTTTATTTAATTTTTTAAATGATTTCTGTGAATGTTTCATAATTATGATAATTTTTAATCATTAATAATCCTCTCTATAAAGTATCTATGGGTTTTGAATTAAATTTTTTAGTAGAGTTTAGTATTTCCAACTATATATCATTACATAAATGATTTATAAATAATTTTTCTGTGGTCAACAAAGTAATTTATTGTTATATACTTATCCATATAAATGAATTAAATTTTTTTCCCAAGGTTAAGAACGTTTTAGAAAGATTTAACTTAAACATTTCAAATTAAATAAATTTCTTTAAGAATCATTTACTCAAGGACTGCCTATATTTGTGCTTTACGAATATTTACTATACATAATTTTTTTATTCTTGGAAATACCAGAAATCGAGACAATGTATTTCGAGCTTGTTTTTAAGGAATTGAAATTAAAAAAAATCGACAAGTGCGAGCTTGGCTAGACTTTTTTATAATGATATTAATACAAGAAGAATTTACACAAAAAAGGTACATCTTCTGTAGACCGCGGAGAACCCTGAAGAAAGAAGGAAGATCCTTCGAAAAGCCGGTTTTAAAATTTTATAAAGGGAAAACATTTCCAATAAATACTCTTTTATTGGAAGTAGTCTCTTATTTATTTATAGACTACCTTCCATCCAATCCCGAGCTATAAATATCAGAATTTACTCTATTCTACATCTTTGATTAAATCAGAGTATAGATATCTAGAATTTTCCAGCCACATGTAAATATCTAGATACCATGGTGGTCCTATTTCTGTTTGGTTGCATTATCTGAATGTTTTCCCTTTATTTACTCCTTTTCAACTTCAAATTAAAATTCATAATTTACAAATTAGGATTAATTAATTTCAAATTTGATTAATCACTTTATCAACTTCAAATTGGGACTAATCATTTTCAAAATGTGATTGTCAACTTCAAAATAGACTAGTCAATTTCAAAGTCACTTTTAAATTGGGACCATTCAATTTTAAATTGGGACTATTCAATTTTAAAATGGGACTAATCAATTTCAAAATGGTAATAATAATTATTTATATTCATTCATAAATATATGTTAAGCGACTTCCTAAAGCCGACAAGTACAAAAATCACCTAAAAATTGCTATTCCGGGAAAGTGCTTAATTTCATTTTGAAATTGATTAATTTTGATTTCAGCTGAAAAAGATTTATAGTCTTCTTGTGTAAACGATGGTGGCATTGTTTCTACTCCTTAAATCTTAAATCATGCTTGATTTTTTACCGACTTCAAAAAAGGAGGAGGTTCTCAATTCGACTGGTTTTTTGGTGCCTATGTTACCTGATAATTTCGCCAATTGTGAACCGATTTTGATGATTTTTTTTGCATTGGGTTCAGTCTAGTTTCCTATTGGTAAAAATATAATTTCATTGGTATTGGATCTTTTTTGTTATGTTTGTTCAGTCATAACTGTTTTAATGTTAATGATTCATTCGTCCGACACTTTCTTTTACAAAATGTATGCAAGGTATTATCTTAAGTCACTATTAATAACATCACTAAAAAAGTAGGTGCTAAACAAACTATATAAGCGAGCGTACCCGCCAAACGTACTAAGTAAGATCCGTCGAGTTCGATTCATAAAATGTATATGTTTGGCACCGACTTCAAAAAGTGATTTCATGTTAATATTTCTTCGTTTAGTTGTAACTAAATTAGATAATTATTTTATACCTTTTAGTGCATTTTATTTGATTTTTTGAGTTCTTATTATTTTATTTGTTGCATTTAATTTTTTTTGAAGTCGATTTTATTTTTTATAAAAATTATTTTAATATCTTTAATGTTCCTTCCATCTCATATTATATTATTATTATTTTGTTTATCGGCGCGTCAATTACTAGGTCATTTGCGCCATCAGCTAGATAGATATATTCTCCTTGATATTTTGCGACCCCGACGCGTGACGCCTTGTCAGGACAACCTAAAACCGTCCTCGCTAGGGCACAGCCAGGCAAGCATGGATGCATCCTGTCCGATTCCATTCTGTCGGGATCTAACCTGCCGCGTAAAAGCCATTAGGGACGGAAAATATTACTAGTTTCTATACCGATTTGCCAATATGGTTTACAACCAGAAGAAGACGATTATTTAGTTATTTTTTGTAGTATCACAGATAATGAAATAGAAGGAATATCACAGATAACAAAACTTTCACAGACCAAATAAATTAGGTATAATAAAATAAACTATATGACAATAATAACAATAAATAAATAACGGGGTGAATAAACTATTATTTATATGTCCATCTCTTTTTGCGAGTGACCTTTGTATTAATTAATATCCCATATAGTATTTTATCTAAGAAATGTATCCGCTAGCATTCTTTCAACTTCGGAAATATTTGAGATAAAAAATATTGTTTTTTTCTAAATCATAACAAGAGAGTCTAGTTTTATCTAAATGGATTTCACATTTTTATAAAAAAAATAATTATCTTATAGAAAAACATAATTATCACTGTAAGCAAAACTATTATGGGAATAGGAATTAAAATTCACAAAGGATTCCTTAATATTATTACTAGAAAAGCTTTACTTAAGAGTATGGGATAGGGCCATTGACAATTTAGCCGAGAAACTTGTTGTGTAATAGAAATTTAATTCTTTTCTAATTAAAAGGATGGGAGAAGGAGTTACACCAAAAAGGTGCATCCCCTAAAGGCCTGGTATGGCCTCTCCATCGTGAAATGAAGAAGGGGATTTTATAGGCTGGGTAAAGGTTGAAGGTATCTGTGGATACGGGTCTTTAATTTATAAATATACTACAGGGAACAGGTACATGGTATAGTTTCATGCTATATTTAAGTCACTCCAGACTCTTACTCGGCTGGAGTATTGAATAAACTCAAAAATGTTCATTTTTTTTTTGAAAATTCGTGTTTAGAAATGTCGTAAAAATGGGGATGAATTTTTTTTTATTTTGAGAAACAAAAAAGTGATTATATTAAGTTTTGGCCTTTCTAACTTCAGAACTCCCGGAGTGTATCACACAAAAAAATCAGGAAAAAATCGAATATATAATAAATTACAGAAAAATACAGCTCTTGAAAATAAGACATACTGGAGCTAATGAGCTGAAATTTGGCAACAACGTTTATATTAAAAAGTGGTGGCTTTTTGAGTCTTGTTTCAGCTCAAATCATTTTTGACAGAAAAATTGCTAAATCTTCAAAATTTTCTGACCGAGTACTGAAAAACCGAGTCTTGATAAAGGTTTTGTTCCTCGAATAATTTTTGAGTCAAATCAGATTTGTATATATATTTATTTATTTTTATATCATCTTTGAACTTTTTAATTAATCTAATTACAATAAATGTTTATTACATAATAACATATTTCGATTCGGGTTTAATTGAGCCATTCATCATACTGTTATCTAGTTAAATGAATTATTCATAAATAAAAGTATCTGTTCAATAAAAATGATATGCGCGCGTTAGAAAATCCTCAGGTGGTGCATTCGAAAGATGATTGCTGCAAGAGATAGACGTTTGTTATTCCTGCCACACGCGCAAATAGTTGAACCAATGACTTTCACAGCATCATCGTTCGGATAATCGATCGGATGAAATTCTAGGAAATAATTAGAGCCTAGCTTTTATCCTTTATTTTAATACGATAAAAACATATTTTTTCTCTTTCACTCTGTCCATTCATTTAAAAATTAATTATTTAATACATAATCAATGAATATGGTTTTACCAGATTATAAATAATATGATCACATAAAACTAGTTAATGAAAAGAGGGTGTTCATTCATTTAAATAGTGTGCGTCTTCATCTTGATATAATATAAAGTACCTGGAAGCACCGAGCAATGCTCGGTAACTTCTTCCTTCATTTAAAAGCTTTATTTTAATATTATTTTTAATTTAAAATTCTGATAAAAATGTCGATTTTTATTTGAGAGCCGCTTTCAAATTAAAAAAAATACAAATATATATAATATTCGCCCACTATACCCCCCCCCCCCCACCTCCACCCCGCTCGACCCTACCCCGAAACCTCGCCTTACCCCCGGATCCCTCACCACTGCACCCCACCTCCTGCACCTGTTTTGATTCAACCATATGATTCATTTTTATTCATCCAATTGTTAATAAATAAAACCTATCAAAATCTGTTGTTTTTTCAGAAAATTGAGACCTGCTTATGCGAAATATATTTTTAAATAAATTCTTGATTATTTTTTCGTTTATTAATAATTCCAACGTTTAGGGAGAACAAAATATGTTAAAATCCAAAATAGTTCTTCAAGGCCTTTGAGAACAATGGATTAACCCGGCCCATTGTCTGTCTGAGTACAAAAATAAACAAAACAGAAATCTTTTTTAAACTCCAAGATTTGGATCTGTCTTGAGAATAATTAATTTGATTACTAAAAAACCCATCAAAAACAATTTTGTCGAAGATGAGACCGTGACAGATAGAATTGTCATCCCAAAAATCCCCTAAGCCGTGAATTTCATCAAAATCGGTAGAGCCGTTTTCAAAATAGAACTAAGATACAAATATATATATATAAATATTAATAAGAGTAGATATATACAATTTTTGCGCGTTTAATAAGAGTAGATAAGTATAATGGATTATTCAAAATGATTGTCAGGGGACACTAGGGTGGTCTGGGTATTTTCGAATTTTTACCTTGACAGAAGCTCATATAATTAATAAAGATTGTGGTGTTGGTGCAAGGTGAAACATCTTTAATACTTTTATCTTTATAGAAACTCATACGGTTCGAAATAAATAAAAAAAATATCCCCCAAGTTCCAAGTCTCTATCTCAATTTTAACCTGTGCCGCACAGCAATGCAAGTTTCCCATCTAAATAATATGGGGGTTTTGGCATTGAAATATCAATTTTTTATTCCGGCCAAAGCAATGGTTCAAAAAATTTGAAACTCTGTAGATTTTGTCCTTATAATAGTAGCTATACTTCAGATTTTTAGAAATTATAATTTTGGAGTTACAGCTAGAAAAATTACTGCTATATCTTAGTGTTAGTAAGTTATAGACTCCAAAATTATAATAATTAAAAATCAGTAAAAATTCTGAGCCCCGGGGTAAAGAAAACATTATTTTTCGACCTTTGGGCTTGTGATCGATTGGGAGGCGTTTGAATATAGTAAAAATTTCGTAATTCAATATAGGCATAATAAAAGACCGCATTGAAAAATTTGTTCACTTTATCTTTCGTTTGAGAATTTATTCAATAAAAAGGTTGCGTATAGTGGGATCCCTTTCTTGCTTATTTGCTTATTCTACCCAGGGTGACAAGAGGTATCAAGTCAAGAACAAGTCCAGACCAGTTTCTTTGACTTAGAAGTTATTCTAGAAATACCCAAATACCCTTGTGCCCTTGATCTGAAATGATACACGTTATGCCTAACATACAATTTTTAGATAGAGATACAGGATATATCTTTCATTAAAATTCAGAGTTAATTTTTCATATGATTTATTTTCAATTTGTTCCTGATGGGACGAAGCAATGTAAAAATATTTCTACTAAAATCTTAGATTCGTCCCTAAATAAAATAAATTCGTATTGTAAATAAAATAAACTTGTATTGTATATTATATAATTTATTTTTTGGAGACTATAGTTTCGAAGGTTTGACCTTACCATCAGTTTTTTAATTAATTTATCAGTTATTTCTCATGGGTATAACCCTAAGCCAGCGCCGCCCAGAGAAATTTCGGACCCCTGGGAAAACATGAGTATAGGCCCCTTCTAATGTATAAAGTTCGTTCCACTGCCAAAAAATTTGTATTTCCCATCGCAAAATTGTTTACAGCTTTTCTTCTTATCTATATCAACGACCTACTAAATCTGCCCTCCAATCCTGCACATTGATACGCAGATGACAGTATACCCTACATAACGTCCCTTCATCGCATAAAAACAATGTAGACATTGTCTCCTCAATTAATTTAGATTTATGTTGATTTAAAGACTGGAGAAAACCTGGTTAACTTTAACGCAGTGAAAACGTAGTGTTGCCTAATCTCTAGGCGCTTCGATATAAAACATCACTCATTCGATTCTAAATCATTGGAATTCAGTGATAAGATTTCACTGTTGGGCGTCACTCTGGGGTCTGGCCTTTCATTTGGAATGACCATACAATGGTATATCTCAACCAGTGCTAAAGCTTCCGCGTGCAAGCTTGGCATCCTCTTTAGATCTAGACGCTATTTTACGGGAGCCAACTTCTAACTGAATAAGGCTCAAATTCGTCCCTTATACTCGAAAACTATCAATTTTTCGTAGATAACTTTCCTATTCAAAATGAAAGTAAAAAAACTGAACCACTCTAAAAATCCAGAAGTGATACAAAGGGTCCCTTACCTCTCATTTTTTTTAAGAAAATAAAGTTTTACTTTTCAAGAAATTTTAATTTATTTTAATACTATATTATATACAGAGCTCGAAAATAATTTTTATTTTTATATCTCTCCTAAAAATAAAATTTATGAACCACTCAAAAAACCCTGAAGTGATAAAAGGGTCCCCCTTACCTCTCATTTTAGGATTTTTAAAACTTTTTGGTATTTCTAGTTAATTCCCTCCCGAAGAGAATAAATTGAATCTTTTCATAAAATTATTAATAGGAATGGTATTTTATTATATTAGAATAACACTGTGATCCTCCATATAGATGAAATTGATAAAATAATATCACTTTCTTCCTGATTTATAAATATTTGGGTTTGTTTTATGGATACGTTGCGTTGGTTGGGACGTCTCTTGGCATTAGGCACACATTTTTTATGGATTCTTCAAGTCCATTCACTTTAAATTATTCAATATTTTTTAACATATTAAAATTTAACACATTTAAATGTAATAAATAAATAAAATAATTTTGCTTTAAGAAATAAATACTGTACATTTAAAATGAAAGTCAGTCTTAATGAGACTGGATTGTTTGCTTAACTTTGTATCCCTTCTAAATTTTTATCTCCAAATTTCTCATCTCATAGTTTATCTGGGAATCTAGATTATCTCTTTTTTCATTTGACCCTGCAAAATTTTCTATAGCATTCTCAGATATCTCAACTCAGCTATATCATTTTTCCATTCTCCGAATTTTTCATCCAAATAATCTTTTCTCTAATTCTATCAAGAACTTCTTCATTTCTAAATACTCGAAATAACCACTAACATTACCGTTTATGTAATATTGTAGAATTTTTAATCTAAATCAAATAATAACACATAGTATTATTATATATTCGATAAAATTACGATTATATTCAATTTCATATTTCTCATTCATTTGAAATACAAAGCACAATGATCAAATTTACGGAAGCAAAAAACAAAAAAAAACAACAACTTCCTGATCAAACACGCAATAGAATTTAATAAGAGCAAACAGAATATTCAATTACACTGAGGTTAGAAAAATTAAGGATTGAAGAATTAAAAATAATAATAATAATAATAATAGTTTCTCCATTGTGGGAGTCTAGAATAAAGGTCAGCTCTGTTTTCTACGATTTATTTATGTATAAATTCTGACGAATTTGGAAACTCCCCTGGGAAGAGGGAATGGCCGTCGTGAGTTGGTTTTCTCTAAAGACAGCAGGGTTATTTCTGTGTACGGAAGCCAGAGCAAGTAAACAAGCAAGGAGAGCGAGAAATTGACCAAGGCTTAGCAAACGGAAGCCATCCAAGCTAGCGGACCAATCAAAATAAGAAAATAAAATGTTCCTACATTTAGATGGGATAGATAATTTGATATAGGGAAACTCAAAGAAGGCGTCTTCTGTTTGGAACCAATCTACTCTTATTAAACGAGCAAAAATTGTATATTTATTTGTTTGTTTATATATTTGTATCTTGGTTATATTTTGAAAACGACTCTACCGATTTTGATGAAATTCACGGGTTAGGGGGTTTTTGGGGTGACAATTCGATCTGTCACGGTCTCATCTTCGACAAAATTGTTTTTGATGGGTTTTTTCGTAATCAAATTAATTATTCTCAGGTAGACAAATCCCATTCTTAGGGTTTTAAAAAAAGGTTTCCCTTTTCCTTTTGTACCCAGGCAGACAATGGGTTGCCTTATTTCATTGTTCTAAAAGGCCTTGAAGAAGTATTGTGATTGTGGATTTTAACATATTTTGTTCTCCATAAACGTTAGAAATATTAATAAACGTTTTATAATTGTTTTTATAAAGAACTTTATTTATTTAATAGAATAAAAAATAATCAAGAATTTATTTAAAAATATATTTCGCAAAGCAGGTCTCAATTTTCTGAAAAAAACAACACATTTTGATAGGTTTTATTTATTAACAATTGGATGAATAAAAATGAATCATATGGTTGAATCAAAACAGGTGCAGGAGGTGGGGTGTAGTGGTGGGGGATCCGGAGGAAGGGCGAGGTTTCAGGGGTGGGGTCAAGCGGAGTGAGGGTACAGTGGGCGAATACTATATATATTTGTATTTTTTTAATTTGAAAACGGCTCTCAAATAAAAATCGCCTTTTTATCAGAATTTTAAATTAAAAATAATATTAAAATAAAGGTTTTAACTGAAGGAAGAAGTTACCGAGCATCGCTCGGTGCCTCCAGGTACTAAACAATTTAAATCAATAGAAATACGTATACAAAATATTAGGTTGGTGCATAATTATCCGCCTTTTATATTGGCACGTTTTTCGTCAGTGATAATTGTTGTAGTTTATTATTTTTTTAATAAATGTAATCTCTATTTCTTTAAAAAAATGCGTGTCAAAAATCATATTCATATTCGTCATATTATGCTGTACCACTACGAGAAAGGATAGAATGCAGCACAGTCATTTCGCGATCTCAACGAACTTTTTGGCGAAGGAACAATTAGCGAAAGCCAAGTTGAAAAATGGTTCAAGAAGTTCAAATCGAGCGATACAAATCTCGAAGATGAAGAAAGAAGAAGTCGACCATCAAATTTTAACTACCAGACTTTTTCATCCGTGGAAGAGGACAAAATCTTGACAACCAGAATGAAGACTTCAATGTGGACAATTCGACCATCGTTCGTCGTCTCAAAAATCTCAGAAAAGTATGGAAATTGCTGTATGGGTCCCTCATGAACTCTCCGACAACAACAAAACCGAACATATCTGAATTTACACCGATTTGCTGCAGAAAAACGAGCAAATTCCGTTTCTGAAGAATCTCGTCACTGGCGAGGAATCGCGGCTTCTCTTCAAAAACGTCAAAAGAAAGAAGATTTGAGTTTCGAAAGGTGTTTCACCCAAAGGATTACTGAAAGGCGTCCACTGTAAGAAGGCAATGTGGTGGGATCACCAAAAAGTTCGTTGAGATCTCGAAATAACTGTGCTGCATTCTATCCTTTCTCGTAGTGGTACAGCATAATATGACGAATATGAATATGATTTTCGACACGCATTTTCTTAAAGAAATAGAGATTACATTTATTAAAAAAATAATCAACTACAACAATTATCACTAACGAAAAACGAACCAATATAAAGGGCGGATAATTATGAACCAACTAATATAATTTTGTTAGAGACTAATTTCGTAGGACTGGCCTTTATCTGGAATCTTTTTTTTTTATAAATACTTTATTTTTTCTCCTTAGCATGAGCACTTAATTGAATGTATTGCGTTTTTAAAGAATTAAGGTGTGCCCACGGAGGGGGGGGGGGTTTGAAAATCGATGCATTTTTAGTATTATATGCTAAAAATAAAATCAGTCAAGTCTTATATAACTTCAACAAAAGGTAATAAAAAGCTCTTCTAATTCTTTAGAACCTAATAAAATGGTGGGTACTTTTAATGAAACTAGGGGTAGGGAGATTTTTTTTGAAATTTGGTCAGGTTACATTTCATGAAACTTGGAGGTGGAATTCATGAAGCTGAGGGAGCACCCCTGATATTATATTCATATAAAATCCCAATCATAGTGGGAAAGAGAGGGCGATATAATGCTTTCCTTCTCTCTTCTAACTTTATTAGCAAATAAATTTTTTAACAAGCGTAATAATTAAAAGAAGCAATCGAAGGATATTTTTATTTTTAATAATATAAATAAATAAATAAAGTTAATTTGGTCACGAAGTCAACCATTAGATAGTATCAATATTCAATTACTCTAGAATTGCCTTTTTGCTTACCTATTTCCAACTACAAATATTTAATATATTTTAAATGATGAAAACTCTAGACTATTTCAAACGAGTCGACACACTCATGGATAAGTTAAGACGTGTTGGCGGATTAGTTTCCAAAAAATATTTTCTCCAATATTTCGGATTTATTCATTTTCTCTGATGAAAAATTTCAATTAAGTAAAAAAAAATTATTGATAACTATATAAGATACAAATTATTTTCATTTGGTATAAATGGTTTTAGTTATACCTATAGAGCTGAAAATTGCTACTCAAATATGTATTTTCACATTTCAATCTACCAAATTTTTATCTTATGCCTGAGAATTTTTTATGAAAATACAAAATCCCAATCTTGTATGGTTTTAGTTAATTGAGTTTAGAAAATTGGTACTCAACTATGTTACAATGCACTAAATTTTATCTTTAAACATGAAAACGTTTACTGAGAGTAAAAAATTCCAATCTGGAAAGGTTTTAGATAATGATCTGAAAATTTGAACGCAAATATGTATTTTCACATTACAATTCACCAAATTTTAATCTTAAACCTGAAAACGTTTCCTGAAATTACAAAATGCCAATCTTGAATGTTTTTAGTTAATGGACTGGAAATTGGTACTCAACTATCTTACAATGCACCAAATTTTAGTTATATATCTGAAAATCTTTGACGAGGGCAATGAATTTTGTAAGGGAGGCACTGTCTTCTTGTCTCCCCTCTAACTACGCTCATGGATTTCAACTTAATCAATCATAACGTCCCATAGATGTAAATTATTTATTAAACAATTAAAATGGTTGATAGCTGGTAAAATATGTTTTGACCCATATAACCACGCCCTGAAACCTGAATTATCTCCGCTCATTACAGATGCAACCTATACAGGGTGTTTCAGGAGGAATAGTAAATATTTTAGGAGGTGTAGTATAGACGAATTGTAATAAAAAATGACATATAACATGTGTCCAATTTTATTGAGTACAGAGATACATATTAGTATGTAACCCAAACAAACTTAAAGCAATGGCAAATGAGGACGTTCAAAGTTGAATAAAAAATAAAAATAAAAATAAAAATTGGACACATGTTATATGGCATTTTTTATTGCAATTCGATCTATACTACCCCCTGAAATATTTACTATCCTTCCTGAAACACCCTGTATATGTATTCATTAGATATGTATCTGTTAAAGCTTATATTTTTTGAGAATGAATTATTGAAGGTTAAATTTTTATTCAAATCACAACAACGAATAATATATTCTAAATAAAAATGTTTTGATAGCATAATAAGACGATCGAAACGTCATAGTTATTTTGTTTTATTTCCGTATTATTATTGGTTAGTAAATAGAATATTGAGACCAGATTTGACATACGTATTTTTATGCAATCTATCATTGTAACAAAAAACCAAGACTTTGTTTAATTTTGTTTCCAAAACAATAGTGGTATTGAAACTTTAAAAGGAGAGATCTTGTTAATGAGTAAAAATTTGGCACACAAGTTTGTATTTATAAACTTCACCTTTGTGCCAAGCAAAGCAAATTTGAAAAATTTCAGAGAAAAAGTATTTCCCCTCCATTTGCCATCTTTAGATTCTATATAGGAAATAGCATTGGCCAAATGAGTCATTGCATGTCCAACTCTTAGTGTCAACATCGATAGTATTATATTGAAATAATTTATTGGTTGTTTTTCACAATAAATAAATTAAAAAACATTTACTAGAAATTCAAACATTTCAGGAGAAAAACTCCCTTTATAAGTTGAAATTTGAAAATTTGGATTTCTAATAAACGTTTTCAGATTTTTTTAGAAAAGTATTGTATTTAATTTGATAGTTTCAATTATATTAATTAATTGACATATTATTAATTTCTTACTCTTAATTAATTAGAAATCAATCCTAATCTATTTTTAAGGGTTAAAACTTAGTCCATTCACTAAATTGTAGTTAACGCTCTTCTGGTAAAAGTGTTCGAAATTTTGGGAACATTTCAGAGTCAAAGTAAATAAATTTTCCACGGAATATCATTAAAGCCCTTCTGGCTAACTTGATCGGAATTTGTTCAAATTTTAGAATTTGCCTTTTTATAACATTTTAGTCAAACTAAGTAACATTTAATCTGAAAATAGTTAACCCTCTTTTGGAAAACTTGATCGCATACCCTGTTTGAAAATTTTTATTTTTTGCTAGTTTGTTCATAAATTATACACTAAACAAGCCAAATACCAAGTTTTCATATTTGCATTATATAACACCGGTCAACACAATTTTTGTCCTAAAGTTTTAAATATCAAATTTGTGTTCCTTTTACGTAAAAAATGAAGGGAAAAATTGATTTTTAAAAAAAGTTTGCTTTTGGAGTGGTTATAATAATAATAAACGACGAAAAAAGGCCATTTGACCTATTTTCGAATCCTATTAGATATTAAACAGCAATATTTGAAATCAAAATATTTTGCCGACGTAATAGAAAACAGCTTCCTCTTTCATTTTCAAATTACTACTTGTTTTTAGCTCAATTAGAACTCGAATTATAACTAAAAAACTAAGACCTTATGTTTTTATCTATGTTTATTATCCTTTTAATCACGTAGTTTTAGTTTTAAAGTTATAACTCGAGTTCTAATTGAGCTAAAAACAAGTGGTAATTTGAAAATCAAAGAGGAATCTGTATTCTATTACATCAACAAAATATTTTGATTTCAAATATTGCTGTTTAATATCTAATGGGACTCGAAAATAGGTCAAAATGGCCTTTTTCGTCGTTTATTATTATTATAACCACTACAAAAGCAAACTTTATATGGAATATAGGTATTTTTCCTTTATTTTGATGCACACTGAATAGAAAAATCATGAAATAAATCTTAGGACAAGGAAAAAAAAAATTGTCGGCCTGTGTAATTCATAAAATCATCCCTCTTTACTCATAGCGAGTTTTCCAATCGCCTATTAAATTTAGTCTATAATATTTTTTTTTAGGAACACGATATATAAAAAATAGAACCACATAAAATGTTTTTTCTAATATTAAAACGTTTATGTATCCAAATCAAAGAATTATGGATCCCTTATTTTCAAAACATCCAAATGAAAAACGCAGGAAAACAAACTCCATCCACATATACTTTCAATATCTGAAATCTCTTCTTCTTTTCACGATAAAAGAGTTCACCGAGGACTAAAGAGATTGCACCTTTTTTGGTGGTCTTCTTGTATTAATATCATTATAACAAAAAATCGAGTTCTTTAACGAATGTTGCTGAAATTCGCCATACAAGTTTGTATAAATAATCTGCACTTTTGTGCTTAAAACAAAGTGTTAGAAACTCCAAAAAATTAATTAATTAAAAAATAATTAATAAAAAAAATAATAATACCTATTGATTGAATTGTACCAAGTCTTGAAAGTTTTCACTTATTTTTTACAATTTTATTGTATCTTTCCGTTGGTTTTTCCTCTTTGGATGCATTATATTCCGAAGGTGATTGAAAATGTATTTTCTGACTTGTTTTTGAAGAATTAAAAATCGTATTATTCACAAAAGATATTAATTAGAGAGAAATTTCAAGTCACTCTGAGCCATACAGAATAATAATTCGATTTCCCAACTCTATAATCAATAATAAATAATAATTTTTTTCTCTAGTATTTGAACATGATTAATAAATATTAGAACGCAATTTATTAAAAAAAGACAAGTGAGAGAGAAAGATAATAATTATTAAGGTAAGAAATCACTTTTTTTATTTGTATTTTTCTTATTTTTAAAAATAACCATGATCTCAATGTTATTTTTTTTTAATTTATATGGGAAAACATCAACATGATATGGGGTAGAGGGAAAGAGAATCGGAGAAGGATCTAAAACGTCAACTCCAATGTCTGAATAAAATTAGGTAATCAAGCAAACAGGTAAGATGGTGTGATATTTTTGGGTGGCTGCCAATTAAAATTATAAAGTTAAAAAAAATTATTTGAGTTCGGCATTGGGGATATTAAGTCGCAGTTCTTAAGGAAAGAAATCGTATCCAATTCAATTCAAAAATAGTAAATTAGGCTGACGCAGTAAGTATATTTCTTTGAGAACTGCTGATGGAGAGAAGAGGAAAGTATCTTATATGTTTCCAGGACCGTTCCTGGTGCGAGTTAGAATTTGCCGCCCTTTCAGAAAAATATTAAACGTAACTGGAATGGGTCCTGTCCACTAAACCAGCTATTCTCAACCGATGGTCCATGCGGACCACCAGTGGTCCGCGGAGAAATTTTACTAGTTCCGCATATATATATAATTACATATCTTTACATTTAAATATTATTGTAAGTAAATGATAATAAAAATGTTACAATTAACTTATGTAGTAGTTCTTTAATACCTAGTAAAATTTTGTTGTTAAAAAAATATCACTGGTCCGCGAATTTTTTTTACAAATTTTACTGGTCCGCAGAGCCAAAAAAGGTTGAGAAACGCTGCACTAAACCATTAATTAAAAAATAAATAAATTTTATCTTATCTCTCTTTATTATTTTATTTACCATACGGGGTACGTGGTCAAGTTTTAGTACTCCTGCATGAAAAAAAACTTGTTTTTTTTTTGTTCGTTTTTTCGAACTATCTCAAAAACGACCGAAACTATAAGATTTTGTTAAAAAATAAATTCAGCGAAACCATGGCGTTTTGCTCTACAACAAAGCTCTAATGACTGAACATCGAAAAAATTATATTTTAGGGGATATTAGTGATTTTGTCAAAATGTCTATTAGTACTATTAGTAGAATTGAAATTTTTTGCCGAGGGTAGCAGAATTTTTATATATTGAAGGAGACAATACAAGAGTATATCTTCTGCTGGAATTATAAATTTTATTTATAATGAGACTATAGTTTCGAGGCCTTTGCCTTCTTCATCAGTCTTTTTCTTATTATCTCCTTCAGTACTTTAGTACGTTAGCAAACGTTGTGTACGTTCTAGCTCAAAAAACTAGTGCGAATATCATAAAGAAAAATAAAACTTAATTTGCAACAAATATAAAAATACACTAAAAGGTATAAAATAATTAATATATCTTATTTAGTTACAAATCAAACTTGACGAAATATTAACACGCAATTACTTTTTCAAAGTCGGTGCCAAACAAACTATACCTATAAGCGAGCGTAACCCGCCAAACGTACTAAGTAAGATCCGTCGAGTGCGATTCATAAAAGGTATATGTTTGGCACCAACTTCAAAAGTAATTTCGTGTTAATATTTCGTCATTTAGTTGTAACTAAATAAGATAATAATTATTTTATACCTTTTAGTGTATTTTTATATTTGTTGCACTTAATTTTTTGAAGTCGGTTTTATTTTTTCTTAAAAATTTTTATTTTCTCTTTTTTAGTGATGTTATTAATAGTGATTATATCATCAGAACTTGACCAAATTAATATGACACCATCCCTAAGACACCCCCTTTCGGATAAAAAAAGAACCATCGAAATCGGTTCATAAACAAAGAGGTTAGGTCTAAACAAACCTAAACAAACCTAATAAAAAAGGTCTAATACCTATGAAAAAAAATCGAAAAAAAATGGGACCAATCGGAAGCTAGACTGGACCCAATGCAAAAAAATTTTCAAAATCGGTTGACAATTGGCGGAGATATGAGGTAACATAGGCACAAAAAAAAAAAAAAAAAAAAAAAAAAAATTCAATCGAATAGAGAAACCTCCTCCTTTTTTGAAGTCGGTTAAAAATGAAATTTCTCAGGGAGTTTTGGTGCATTGAGATTAAGAGTTGATTAGATTTTGGTTGAAATCGAACCCAAAATTAAGGGGGGGGAGCTGGGGTTCTTACGTAAGTAATTATAAATTAAATTGAAAGTTTCTTTTTGCCGAGAGTAGCAGAATTTTTATAAATTGAAGGAGACAATAAAAGAGTGTTTCTTCTGCTGGAATTATAAATCGTTATAAATAAATTAAAGATTTATAATTCCAGCAGAAGACACACTCTTATTGTCTCCTCCAATTATAAATTATTTTATTAAATTTCTCTATACCTTTCTCTAAACAAATTTGGACCTGGGTTTGTTGACGAATGAGTTCGGCGCTCTTTCCCAACATACATTGGAACAATTTGTCCCATTAAAATTCCAGACGACCTTTCTCTTTGATTAGGACACTGTGGCTTTTATTGATATTTTATCGAAAAATAAATTTAAATAATATTTTCTTAAAATTCTTGATTTTAAAACTAAATTTAATTTTCTGACCTTTATGTTACAAGTCCGCACTTCGAGCTTGAGCGCCCTGGTTTCTTGCACCACCTGAACCACCCTGTAGGCACTGCCCTGTATTTTTCCCTCATTGACCCAAGTGAATTAATGTTTCTTTTAATAATCTGACTATATTTGTATATATGTATTTATGAATGTATGATTGTGAATAAAATGAATGATGGCCAACCCCTTTTTATATATTAATTTGTAGACCCTGAAGAAGAAGGCAAGATCTTCCGAAACGTCGGTTTTTAGTGGGGGAAAAATTACTGTCCAATAAATATATTTTATTCGAGAGAATATTTTTCTTTATCCTTGGACTGCCTTCCATTTCTTCTCAATTATAATTCTTTGGTATTTGAAAGAAACCTGAGAGCCCCAAAATTACTATTTTGTACAGTAATTTAAAATGTAATTTTCTTAAAAAACTTTATATAATCTTTTTCGGGGTCCCTCAAGGTACTGTAATAGAATATTGATCAAAAAATCAAAAAGTACTACTCAGAATAAAGTAATAATTCGAATATTTGAGTGTTTTATATTTTTATTTTTTGAAAAATAGATGGTATTTTTTTAAAGATTTTAAAAAACAACTCACAAGGGCGTCATATATCGCCACAATATTTTAAGCAAATAAGTAGAAGAAACAAGGTCAATTTAAATCTTAGATCTTAGTAGATAATCTAAGATTTAAATTGACCTTATTTCTTCTACCTATTTGTTTAAAGTACTAATGTTTATTAGCCGATATGTACCAAAAACTAATTAGCCCTGAATAACTAAAAAACAGATTGGAGACAACCCAAAGTTCTATGATAAGAAGCATCTTAGGGATAAGTAGGAAGGACAAAATCAGAATAAAGTATATATATAAAAAAAACTAACATGAAAAACTTAAATATAATTACAATTAGAAAACTAAAATGGCAATGGGCTAGTCACATTTCAAGAATACAAAATGATTGATGGACTGAATGGGACTCAGAAATCAAATACGAAAAACAAGATAGACAACGCACAAGATGGATAGGGAAGATTATAAGAACAAAAATAAATAAATAAATAAATGTTCAAAAAAAACTAATCAGTGCATATTTTGTTAAAGTAATGGTAGGTTTTCAATTTCACTTCAACGGTATGGAAAAAATCGTCGACCATAGCATCTCTATCCCGAGTAAAAATGAATTTGGCCGCACTGGCGCTGCAACAGCGCCGCACGGGCTTTGTATGCCCGCAACACCGCTGCAACCCGCCTGTGACGGAAGAAAAAAATTTAAATAGCCGCAACACCGCCGAAACATGACCGCAACGTAATTCTTTTTTTTTTTTTTGGCTTTTCGGCCCTTCTAGCCATAAGCCAATTTACGATACTAAATATTTTTTAAATTTTATCTCTACCCCGGGGGTCAGATTTTAGCCGAATGCCTCGAGTCGGATTCGAACCCGGGTCCACTTGGTTAGCAGGATGATACGCTACCGCCTAGCCTATCTGACCCCCAACCGCACCGTAATAAAAATATATTAGAAACTTACCAAGCGCTGCAACAGCGCCGCACTGTAGCTGCATCACTCGACAAAATAATCATAGATTTTTTATATATTTAAAAAATCTAGACAGTGAATTTTTTGAATTTTTTATATTTATAACATTTATTTATATTGAGAGAAGAAATAATACAACGTGGTTATTTTCGGTATCATTTTGTTCTTTATTGACTATTGGTATTGCGGGCATGAAGTGCGGGCGTCATGCAGCTATGGTGCAGCTATTTTATTTTTTTAAAATCAATTTTCATTTTTACTCGGGATATCCCCACGGAGTAAATGAAAAAATCGCAATTTTTGGGCTCTGGACCGGACCCCAAGAAATTTTTGGCTCAATCGACATGTCTTAAAACTTAAATGAATACTACAATTTGTGACTTTAGTTGAGAACATCGGTCCGTAGTTTTTACCTGAGGGCCCTTCGGCTCGAGGACCGATAACATTATCCGTTTGGCATGGATAAAGTAAAAAAAATTGAATTGTTTTTTATATTTAAATTAATCAAATTAGTAAGACTGTTACGGGTAAGGAGTGTTGACTCGATAACCAAATTGTACTATATAATAACGAGCTTTTCGTGCGTGCCTTCGGCACGCCCCCGAAGCTCGGCCCTCCGGGCTGAGTGCCCTGGCGGGCAGCGTCTCGGTCCAAAATTTTTATTCCTCTTAAAAACCACACTCCAAATGTATACGTACTACTGAAAATACATCGTCTCTTAAAAGTTTCGCCTCTTTAACTTTTGAGTGGCGAGGGGGGGGGAGGAATAATGATCAATATATTTAATGTTTCTTAATTTAAAATGAATTTGAGTCTTTCATTTCAAAATTCGAGTCCAAATTAGAATTATATTTCAAATTTGGCTGGTTAATGAAAATCGATTGGAGCCATCAGTTTAAAATCCGCGCTGACAATTATATTTCAAATTTGCCTCGTTAATTAATATATATTTAATGTTTCTTAATTTAAAATCTATTGGTGTTTTTTCATTTTCATTCGAGTTCAAATGAATACAATATTATCTCGACACAAAGTCTAAATCAAAAATTTATAGTTTTAGTAACAGAAATCATGGTATAAATATTAATGTTAGATTGGTCTAGTGGTTAAAGCTAATGACCTTAGTTCAAGAGTTCGTAGGTTCGATTCTAGGCAAGAGGGAAATTTTTTTAGAGAAATTTCTCTTAGCGTTGTTACAAATTAATCTAGACAAATATATATAGTATAATATATATGTACATTTTTAAATTTCCTAAATAAATAAATTTTGATTAAAAAAAGGAGAACAGTTTTAGTGGTAACAGGGTGTGATAGTTTATTTCTACTACGAATATATGGAAAAAAAAATGTTCACTTTTTCTCCAATTTTTCTTTATTCCATTTCCGGGTGTATTATTCTATATGTTTAGGCTTTACTATATTTAGATTTACATCCTCATTACAAAAATAAAATTTTTACAATGCTATAGGATTTATTATCAACATATAATAATATACACTGTTCAATGTCCCATAACGTCCGGTTGAACTTGAGTTAAGTCTAATGTGATTAACTTTCATAATTCTTGAATTATTTGATTAAATTGCTCAAAATGCGAATCCAAGCTGTCCAGACATCCTTTTCATATCAAGAGTAGACATATAAAAAATACGTTTTTTTCCTTAAAATGCAAATTTTTAAATAAAATAATTCCATAGTGAAGAAGAAATGTGAAGAGAAAACAACGGCAGTTTTTTGATATAAATTTCCTCTCCATACTATATAATTTAATTATTTATTTATTTTTTGTATTATAAAAATAAAATAAATAGCAATGAAAAAAATAAATGTTGTTATTTAAATAATAATCTGTTGTGGAATGAGATAAAAATCTCGAATTTAGGAATACCAAATTACTGTGTTAATGTATATGATTATATTTTGTGATTTTTATCATAAAAACATGAAATTGCAACATATATATATATATATATATATATATATATATATATATATATATATATATATATATACACTTCATTACTTGTTTTAATTTAACAACCTTAGATTTCAATAAATGACTCATGAAATTGTTGTCACATACTCGTAAACATGAAGCGATCTCTAGGGAGTTTTATTTTATATAATTAAAATAGTGAAAATATCTAAAAAATCATTTTAATATTTGGAACAGCGCTTCTTAAACTTTTTTCGTTCGCGACCCCATTTTAAATGCAAATTTTTTTGCGACTCGATATTATAATTGTATAGATACTCATATATGGTATAATTCAATTTTACTATCAAATACAAAGTAGATTTTTAATGAATCAAATCTTTATAAATAGGCTTACCATACGTCCCGGTTTGACCGGGACAATACCGATTTGAAGGAATGGTTCCGGCGTCCCGACCAGTCCTTTCGCCCCGATTATTTGGAAAAAAATAAAAAAGTGCAGAATATATACAAAATCAAAAAGTGCAGCCTCAGGAAAGTTAATTGTGAATTGATGTGTAATGAATTTTTCGACATGATTAAAAATAATATTAGTGTTTTTTGATAACCACTTCGTTATTTGGACTTTTTGAATTATAACTACTAGTATAAATAAATATACCTCTCTCTTACTAAAATCTCACAGAAGGCGGTCACTTTCTGTATCGAGCAAACTCTCGAAATAAAAATATTATGGTAAGTCTATTTATAAACATACCTATTATATTAATTTTAGCATTAATCAAAACTACATATTTACAATTATTAAATCTATATAATAATGAAGTGGATCTGTTTGTTTCTTATTAAATAAAGAATCAAACAGGAATTCATCATCTCTAACATTTTTAAAATTCAATCTGTATTTTGATTATAATCGCCAATGCAGAGAACATCGTTTCACATAAATAAATATATCGAATATAAAATGGCAATTTTACAAATTAATGGAAATTCAATGACAGAAAAATACTTAATTGAAAAGTTTTTGTTTTTCCGAGAGTAGCAAAGTTGTTGATTCACAAAGAGAAACAAAGAGGTTGTTTTCTGCTTGATGCAGATATATATATATATATATATATATATATATATATATATATATATATACAGATATATCATTTCGATATATAGGTGTGTATGTTTGTTTGCATCAAGCAGAAAGACAACCTCTTTGTTTCTCTTTGTGATAGAAAAATACATCGAATTCACTAAACTTTAATTTTTTCCCGCTGAGTATTATAATTTTTTCATTGATAATTGTTTCGTGTCATTGTTGCCCCATGTTTAGAGATCCCGAAATTCAGTAACGCGACCCAAAATGGGGTCGCGACTCATAGTTTAAGAAACACGGGTTTAAAAGAATATGTTCGCCTGAGAGGTAGGCAACTATATATACCCAACTATATACAACAGATACGAATTCTACGAGTATCTCTTTCATTTAAAAAAAAGTTTAATTTGTTGCCCACTTCCTCAATCAAAGTGAATGAAATTTCCTAATTTCAATTAAATGCAATTATTATATACTATCATGTTTAATTATAGAAAAAATCACATCCGAAAATTTGTCATTTTTTTTTTGAATTTCCAAAAAAAAAATTAAGTGTGATCTAGTTTACTGATTTTTAGTGCTTAATAATTTTTTAAATGAAAAAGTAAAGAAAAAGAAAATATTAAACAATTTTTTTTATGAATTAGTTGTCCTAATTTGTTATAAGTAGATATTATGAATATATTAATTTTTGTCTTGATTATTTTACTATGGCATCAACGATTAATGTTTTGAGTAATTAAGGTGCGTGACATATAGTCAATTATGTATAAATTTTTGTAATTTGAAGTATTATGCATTCATTTGATTTTTATAATATAATTGTTCTGCTGTCTTTTGTTTTCAGTACTTGATAAAGTCCCGAAAGGGATGAAACGTCGAACGAAAATTAAAATTAAACATGAATAGAAAAAGATTTTCCAAAACCCATTAAGCTTTTATTTAATTTAAATAATATCTGGCTGAATTTAATTCTACAGCTTTGACATGAGAATAACAAGCCGGTAGGGTGGAATTAAAATTTTAGGGCTTTATGAAATTACTATAATTAGAATTAACTATAATACAACTCTAGTGATCAATTATTCGAAATTCGATTTAAAGACTTCTTATAGGTCCTCCGGGCCGGGTCGCCTTGGCGTGATCTGAAATAAAGGTGTATTAAAGTTTCACTCTGAGTAAATTGAATAAACATTAATTTGGGAATTTATTAAAGAATTCGCTATCAAAATATTTCGGGGAATATAGACAGTGCGGTTTATTTTATCAAGTAACGGGATTCTTTCATTTCTTTTCCTTGCTTTATTTGATGTCGAGAAATAGACCAGGCAACTTCGACGAGTATCTACACCCACGCAAAGGTAAACAACCCCTATAATTTATATATGGTATAACATTTTTATACATTCTTTGCTTATTGATTCATGACGAAAATGATAAAATAATAATAATGATATAATAATATTAATAATAATAAGAGTAACTCTGAGCTAGGGTGAATTCCTCCCACAGCGTCATAGCCTAACTCCATAAGAACAACAGGGGTAGGTTAAAGTTTACCAGCATTTGTAGTAAGTGTCATAACTCACATAATAATAATAACACATGCACAGCCACAATCGTTGAAATAGGAGTTCCTCATCTAATACATAATCTCAATAAGATAGAGAAGAGAAATAAATATGAAGAGCTCGCTTTTCCCCTAAAAAAACATATGTAAGCTCAACCACGTATCTATTTAATTACAAAGTAAAGGGTGTGTAGTTTCACATGAATGAAATAAAACTCAAAAGGGCTTATACAAACTCAATATATTTTCGGATTATTAGTCCATCATCAGGAGTTTACAGCTTAAAAACTGTTTTGGTGTGATGGACTAATAATCCGAAATATATTGAGTTTGTATATAGTAAACCTCTTTGAGTTTTATTTCATTCACTGTGAAACTACACACCCTTTACTTTATTAATTAATATCATGTTTCACCTAAAACCTACACCACTTTCTCTAATAGTCCAAGAGCTGGTGACACATTTTTGAGTACGGATTTGACCCAACTAGAAATTATGCGTGATAGTACCGTCTATGATAGTTGTACAAGGTATGGCCAGTCTGGCTGGTCTAAGCAGGTGGACCAGATACTGCGCATGGTGTGAGTGCGGTAAAAAATACATATGTGTTAAAAAATATTTTTGACCCACAATGAAATTATAAAAAATTATAATTTATAGTCATTTATAAACATAATATATTCACTGAGTGATGGAACGTGGAACCAGACGACCCCAAAGTGTATTACAACATGGAAAAAAATAGCATCATGCTATGGAGTGAATATATTATGTTTATAATTGACTATAAATTATAATTTTTATAATTTCATTGTGGGTCAAAAATATTTTTTAACACATGTATTTTTTACCGCACTCACACCATGAGCAGTAGCTGGTCCACCTGCTTAGGCCAGCCAGACTGGCCATTCCTTGTACAACTATCATAGACGGTACTATTACGCATAATTTCTAGTTGGATCAAATCCGTACTCAAAAATGTGTCACCAGCTCTTGACTATAAGTAAAACGTATCTATTTGTCCATTAGTGATGACTGCAGAGGGAGTTGTCTCAAAGACTTTCTATTTTATATTTGAGAAACTACAACCTAATACAAGCTTCTTTACGATTGAGCAAAGATCAATTTTACTACAAACTTGCCTTGTACTACGAAAGTTTCTCAATTAAAAAGCACACTACTACAGACATATGGGCCAGGGTGAATTCCCATTATCAAACGAAATAACTATAAAATACAAATCTAGTGATCCCTTTTAAATAGCTTTTATAGCTCCTCTGGCCCGGGTCAACCTTGCATGATGTGAAATAAAGGTGTAGTAAAGTTTCACTCTTGACAGTTCCTGGAATTATCGAGGAGAGAAAAGAGTGATTAAGAAAAAGAGGGACAATATTTACACATTATATTTTTTAAATATAAATATGAAAGTAAAAATATTTCTCTATTTACATAATAAATAATCTGGGTTTCAGTCAAGCGCAAGTTATTATTTCTTTACTCTTCTTCTATATAAAGAGTCTCGATCTAGTCCAAGTGCGAGTCTTTCTAGAATAACAGAATTTAGCCCTAATTTTTTTTTGACTAATACTTATCCGAGCTTGACTTATTTCCATGCTTGCAGCTTCCTAGATTTCAAGAGCGAACAAGAAGAGAGGATACTACTATCCTCGTCTTTTTCACAAAATAAATTTTGAATTTCTTCATTGGTCATTTTCGAATTAATTAATCGATTTTAATTCATCAGACTAGTGATGAAAATATTTACACCCATACACTCACACAAAATCATATATTGAAAAATACAATTGGAGAAAAAGTGAAAACTTTTTCAAAACTTGGTATGCTCCCTAATTAGAACAATCCTAGTAATGATAAATAAATATAATAATCTAAAAATTGATTTTTCTAATTTAATTAATTTAGGGTAAATTCAATTTCTTAATCTTTTAAAAATTTTCCATGGCGCACTATACTCTTAGCAAAAGTACATAAATCTAAACGCTTTATATCAAAACAAATACCATATTCGTCTTTTTAAATACTCTTGTATTACAATCGATAAAAATACCTTGTGGAATTAATAGTTTATTTTTCTATGAAAATCACAAATTCAGACCAAAGGGGGGGGGACCCTTTCTATACATTTCAGATTTTTTTCGAGGAGATGTCAAAGTTAAATTTTTTGTTTTAATATCAAAACAAATACCGTATTTGTTCTCTCTAAATACTCTTGTATTAGAATCGATAAACATATCTTGAGAATTAATAGATTTTATTTTTCTATGAAAATCAAAAATTCAGACCAGGGGGCATTTACAGTATTTAGATTTTTCGAGGGTGTCAAAGTTAAATTTTTTGATTTTATCTATGTCTAATCGTAAGCAAGAGATAAAAATGAATTATAAATAAATTTTTAGCTTTTCACTTTGTTTTTTGTCTAGTTAGGCTAAATGTCTTGGCTAAATTATATAATTATGAAGCTTCGCGGTGCACCTGTGAAAAGGCCGCGGGGCACAGTTTGGGAACCTCTGCGTTAATTAATAAACTTACAGATATTGTCTTAAAGATATTAATAAAAAATACGACACTTTCGTGCATACGAATACCGATTTGGGCCTTTTTTAGAGGGTGAAAATTTTGGGGCCAAAAAAAAAATTGCCTCGACCTAAATAAGAACCTCAACTTCTTGCTGCATTTTCGCCAGAGAGCAAATATTCCAAAAGAAATCGAAGGAGATTGATCCTTCTAACAGGTGGACATGTAATCACATACTTTTTAAGGTAGTGGATCTAGAGGAAATGTTTGAAAATTCATATCCACTGGCCTAGAAGTTAGGCAACATTGAGTCTTGTGTCCATTAGCTTTCTAATAAATAAATAAACTAGTTCTCTGCTTAGGCCCAAAATTTTTAGTTATGGCATTGATTCTCCTGGTCCATTAAAATTAGTGAGGTATGATGAAACGAGAGTTTCATTCATTATCAGATTTTGTTAATTAGATAGAAAAATAAATTAATCTATCATTCTGGAAGGATATTCGCAATTTAACTATGATGATAAAAAAATTGCATTGATGCGTGATAAACATTAAACAAATTGCATTTTAATTTCATTTGAATTTAACTCATAGATTTTATCTCGTTGCTATTCAGTCTATTATAATTACTTGAATGAACATGTAAAAAAAATTCACATTGTCAATCTTGATTTTTTTCCCTTGTGAGGTAATTTTCAATTAAAGAAATATACACATGGCCTTAATATAGAGAATGGATTCTTTAACAGTTGACATTAAAAAATATTCAGCCGTGTTTAGTGCACACCGCATGACTTTCCCTCATCACAAATTAATTTCAAACCAATATAAAAATAAAATGATTAAAAGTATTAATATAACATTCTGAGTAAATTTGCATTAGACGTAATGTGACAAATAATAGTCTTAGGATTTGTACGCTTGAACTTTAGTTGCTCAAAATTTTATATATCTATATAAATAAAAATGTACTGTTACGCTTAATTGATACGTTGAAGGATCTCCGAAAGTTCTTCACCGATTTCTTTGAAATTTTCACACAACATTCCATTCAAATACACGAATGTTTATATATATATATATAGTATAGGAAATTGGGAGTATTCCTATGTGGGAGATAAATTTTGGTCCTAATTTATCGCGCGTAGAATTTACCACTGCTCGAAGCCCTTAAAAAACTTAGTAAATTGGATTGTATATAACTTTCTGAGATTTGGCTCATGATCCTGGCTTCTTTCCTTCTACTCTTCGTTTCACGATGGAGGAGCCATCCCATACAGACCTTTAGGGGATGCACCTTCTGGTGTATCTCCTTCTCACATCAATATCATTAAAAAAGCAGAGGACACCCTTTTCCTAAAGAAAATTCAATCAGGTTGTCTTCTGCTTGGAGCAAATAAACATATACATATACAAAACCAATAGGTTAATTGTTCCCATGAGAAATTATGGATAAAATATTTATAATTAAAATAGACTGATGATGAGGAACAAACCTTCAAAGCTATAGTCTCAAACAAATAAATATATAGATACATATTCATATTTGATATATATAGGTATATGTTGCAGTAAAAACCCGTTTTTTATAAGAACGGGTTCTTACTAGTTAAAACACGTTTCACAGAATACCTTTGTGACAACTAGAATTTACTGGTGTTAGTTGAGTTTGGTTCAAAAAGTATAGAATCTTCATTGTTGATCTTCTGCCTCATTTTGGGTGTTTATTTCAAAGTTTTTTAAACGAAAATGTCAAAAATTACATTCTCTAGGTACAACTCATTTGCTTCTAATGAGGATGTAATTTTTGATATTTACGTTTAAAGTTTTTTTGAAAATAAAGACCCAAAATGAGGCGGAAGGTCAAAAATGAAGATTCTAGGCCTTTGGACCAAACTCAACCAACATCAGTTAATCTAGTTACCACAAAGTTATTCAGTGAAACCTATTTTAGCTAGTAAGAACCCGTTCTTACTAAAAATGGGTTTTACTTCAACATGTATATGTTTATTTGCATCAAACAGAGGACAAGCGAATTAATTTCTCTTTATTAATCAACAACTCTACCACTCTGGGTAAAATAAATTTTTATTACACTCTCTTGATTTTCTTTTATAAAAAAAGAATATATACGAAGAAAAATACTGCAGAAAAAAAGTGTCTGAACCTGTTTTTCCTTAATGAAATTCTATATACTCTAATTTTGAAAAATAAATGGCGTCATCTTAATCTTAAGTACCTATTTATTTACTATTACTACTTTGAAATAACTGAATGCAAAAAACCACTCATTAACAAGAACGAGTTATGGAAATGATTTCGATGATTCATCATATAAGATCGAAGCCATTAAGAAGCATATTAATTGATTCTATAGAATATTCTCTCAATGATCTTTTAGAACTTAAGAAAATTTTAATAAAAATTAAAAAGGGTACTTTATTGAACAATTATATAATACAAGGAAAAAATTAAAAATTATATCTTTTTCTTGTTCAGTATGCCGGTGAACCGGAATATTAACTTATTCCAAAATTTCCATTTTTTTTATTTTTTATTATTCGTTATTTATCATCACAGGAATCCCTTGATTAGTGCAGTTAATAGATCCTCGCAATACTTCGCATATATCAAAACCAGACAAATCAAAATAAATATTCAACATATCATGAATCTTGGAAAATATAAAAAGAAGAATAGAACAAAGAGTTAAAGAAATTCTGAGAGAAGACAAGTTCGGCTTTAGAAGAAACAGAGGCACCCGAGAAGCAATTCTTTCTCTTAGGGCCGGTTGTATGTCGCAAAAGTAAATGCATTTTACCACTAACAAACGGTAGATGGTAAATGGAGCCATTGGATGGCTTCAATTAGATGACAGGCACTGAAAGTTCCTGTCATCTGATTGGCCATCCCAGCCCCTCCATTTACCAGCTACCCTTGGTTAGTGATAAAAAGCATTTACTTTGCGACATACAACCGGCCCTTAGAGTCTAAGACTTAGGGCCGGTTAGTATGTCGCAAATGCTTTTTTACCACTAACACAGGGTAGATGGTAAATGGAGGGATTGGGATGGCCAATCAGATGCCAGCGACTGATTCAGAGCCTGGCATCTGATTGGCCATCCCAGTCCCTCCATTTACCATCTACCCTGTGTTAGTGGTAAAAAGCATTTACTTTGCGACATGCAACCGACCCTAAGACTAATAATAGAAAGGGCTTTTATCAGGGAAGAATCTGTCTACATCGGATTCATAGACCTAGAAAAAGTATTCGATAACGTCAATTGGGAAATTATGTTCAAAATCTTAAAACAGGCGGGAATAAAATTTAGGAGAGAAGACTAATCTACAATCTATACCAAAACCAGACGGCAATAATAAATATTGGAGATGAGCAAAGAGAAGCCAAAATAAAAAAAGGTGTAAGACAAGGATGTGTGCTGTCACCCATGATTTTCAACTTATACATAGAAGAAGCGATTAAAGAATTCAAAGACAAAATTGATACAGGTATCGAAATCCAAGGTCAAAAGATCGCTATGTTAAGATTTGCCGATGACATTGCCCTTCTAGGAAGCAACAAAAAAGAATTAGAGGACGCACTGAATGGAATTAACCAAATCCTAATAGAAGAAATCAAAATGAAAATAAACAAGAATAAAACCAAGGTCCTAGTTTGTACAAAAAAAGAACAAACGAGACAGGAATGCATCAAAATTAACCAAGAAAACCTAGAAGGAGTTAAGGAATTCCGCTACCTAGGAAGTAAAATAACATGGGATGGGAGGAGCGAAAACGAAATTAAATCAAGAATTGCCCAAGCAAAAATGGGGTTTAATTCAAAACAAAAACTACTATGCTCCTCCTCAATCAGCTTAGAAAACAGGAAGATGCTATTGAAGACATATGTATGGAGCATAGCCATGTACGGGTGTGAAACCTGGACAATTAGAGAAGCGGAGAGAAAGAGATTAGAGGCTTTCGAAATGTGGTGCTACAGAAGAATGACGAATATCAAATGGATGGATAAAATTACAAATGAAGAAGTTCTTGGAAGAATCGGAGAAAGAAGAACCTTGTGGAAGAGTCTGAAGAAGAGAAGAGGTCAGATGATGGGGCACACACTGAGACATGGGGGACTGCTTAGGGATATCTTGGAGGGGAGGTGGGAAAGAAAAAGGGGAAGGCCAAGATCAGTAGAATATTTCAACCAAATAATTGGGGATATGGGATGCCAGACATTTAGGGCCGGTTGTATGTCGCAAAGTAAATGCTTTTTACCACTAACCAAGAGTAGATGGTAAATGGAGGGGCTGGGATGGCCAATCAGATGACAGGCACTGAAAGTTCCTGTCATCTGATTGGCCATCCCAGCCCTCCATTTACCAGCTACCCTTGGTTAGTGGTAAAAAGCATTTACTTTGCGACATCACATCCGGCCCTTAGAAGAGGTCAAAGAGCTGACGGGGGACAGAGCCGAGTGGAGACGGGTGGTTGCTTCAAACCAGTCTTAGGACTGTATACTCAATGATGATGATGATGATCAAAATTATAAACATGTATTTTTTCTCCCTCAAAACGTATCTATATTGCATTATATGTATTTTAAATCATTGAGGAATATTTATATGTAGGTATTTAAAAATGTATAGTATTATTATTATTATTATTATTTTAATTTTTAAAGTTTGTTAGCTTAAAAACTTATGCATCACTAAATAAATATATATTTAGAGAATTAAAATAAAATATTAGAAATTGACTATGCTAAAAAAAGAGATTACTATTAGACATTTTCTTAAAAACTAGATAACGTATAAATCATAAGCTAAGTTCTCCTTTATTTAATATTCAAATACATAATAAATTTAAAACTATAATAGCTATTACAAATTAGGTAGTTGCCATTGGCGCTAAATTTATTAATAAATTAAATTAATAATTAATTTAAAATACTTATATAACACTTAAATGATGTAAATCGTATTATTAACAGAATTAAAAATAAGAAATTTATGGCAGTATTTTAATTATGTAGTCTAATTACTTTGTAGTAAATTACTCTTATTGAAGCGCACTAAGGGGCCATCCACAAATTACGTCACACGTTAAGAGGGGAGGCGGTAAACAAAGTGTGACAAGGGGGGACGAATAATAAGATTCGTGACGTCATATGTATAAATCTAAAGTATTGAAAAACTTTAAAATATCTATATGGACACAAGATTATTAAATTTTGTATCTTTCATTTGATTTGTTATGTTTTGTAAAATTTCTAAAATGCTTGATTTATTATTGATTTTATGAAAAAATATTTTAAATCAGTGGCGGTTGGTGACTTTCTAACCAGGGGATGCTGTCCAAAAAACTACCTTCATTTTTTGAAATTTTATTTTAATTTTTGCTTTTTATTGTGAATTTTATCGGATACGGCATCATTTTCATTATTTTTCAAATTTAACATTAGATTTTTAAAAATTATATTTTGGGACCTTCTTCCCAAGTGGATACTGCTTTGTGTGTGTGAGGGTAGGAGTTAATAAAATTAATTCTAGCAATCTATGACTTATTGTCTATTGCATTCTTAGTTATTTCCGATCTTACAAATGGATTAGTCCAAAGATTCTCTTTTTTATATATAAATGTTTTTGTAATAATAGTTCCTCAGCGAGAACAATTTTTATTCGACTAAAACTCGTCTAGACATGCTTGAACTGGGAGATATAGCAGGCAGGGACTTCAAACTTTCTATCCGCTCACTTTTCTGAAAAATCATTCATTTTAATTGCCCCTTGAAAATATGCAACAATTTTATTTCATTTCGAGAACCAATATACTTTTCAAAACAAAAAATGTTTTTTATAGAAATATTTGAAATAACGGATTATAATTTGAAAATTTAAAGATCCTCCTGAATTTATGAAAATAGTCTAAATGTTTGAAATTTTAGGGGTGTACCCTAAAAAGTTTCCTTTTGATGAAAAAACGCGAGGTAATTTATTTTATTTATTTTTTATTAAAAACAACACGTGCCGCAAGACGATCTAAATTCATTATTTTTTTGGTAAAATCATCAAGTTTTTTGGAACTTTCTTATCACAAATAGTATTTTCCCTAAAATATAATTTAATAATATAGTCAATGATTTGTACAGTACGATTAAGAGAAATTTTGAAACATATTTTTTATAGAAACTATTGACGTATGAAAGCGTTAATAAATATAGATAATGATTGTACATCGAGGGGTGAACCGCAATTGGAATTAGGTGTACACCCTTTTTGGAATTATGTGGAATTATTTTGGAATTCATTGGATAAGGCCTTTTCATCTATTGTCTTCTACTTGGAAATGAAAGTGGAAGTGGAATTAGGTGTAGAGGATATTAGGTCACGGTTCACCCCTCGTTGTACATTAACCTGCTAGCTAACTTACCGATAGGAAATTTACTTGGGAAATTAGTTCAAATTTATTGATGAAAATAATGACAATAATAATTTAACATTGTTAATAATATCCAATTATCTATCAAAAAATTATTATTGCATATTTAATGAGAAATTTCACGTAAAAAATTGCTACTAGCCCGAAAAACCTTTCAGATATAGGTATAGTATTTTTATTTAATAATCAATCTAGTATTCTCAAAAAACTTATTTTGTTTAATACCTATAAATTGTGTCTAAAATAAAATAAAAATATTTTAATTACATTTTTTTTTATTAATAATACTACATCCAAGCCGGAAAATTATTAATCTGAAAACATTCATGATCTTTCTTTTTATATAAAATTTGATATATCCCATTAATTATTAAAACCACAAAAAACATCCGATAACTGTCTGATTGCATTAAAATCAACTTCTTCAAAGTCAAGTTTAAATTCATTAGGATTTTATTTATTAATCCCTACCGTCCTTGATCAGATTCTAAGTTCAATGAAAAAGTTGATTATTTCTTTGACTTGATTTATCTTATGACTTTGATGATTAGATCAAATAGAAAAGTATAACCTTAAGTCCTAAGTGTTTCAATCAGGTATAGAGGAAGATGACCTGTTTCCTTACGCTATATTAGAAGAAAATAGAATATATTAGGCTTAAGAATGTTCAAAATACCAAAGTATTCATTTAAAAATTCAGTAAATTATTCATAAATATATCTAAATTCCCTCTTCTCCCACAATTTGTGACACAAAATTTGAAAATATTTATTAAAATAGTTTTAAACATTATTTTTTTAGTGATCATAAGATCTTTATTATAAATTTGATTCATCTGACACATAGCTAATATTTGTTTATGAGAGAGATTAATTTGAAAAAAAAAATTAGAAATTTCGACAATGTTAATGTAATGCAAGTATAAAAAAAATCCAGGGGAATGCAATGAAAAATCACCGCTGTGAAAAATTCCCTACGAAATTTACTATGAAGAGGATAATCTTCATAGTAATCGTCAACTCTCAGAATCGAGTGTGGCTCTTACAGAAGAAGTAGAATAAAAATTTTATAATTAAATTAACATTAAACAATGTTTAATAATTTTCAAATTATGAGCTTATATTAAGATAAACCTATATATTTATGTTCTTTTATATATAGGCTGAAATTGAGTTTATGAACCGTTTAAACCTGTTCCACCCAACCGATCGAGCTGAAATTTTGCACCCACTTTTGTTGCTGGTGACAATAATTGCATATAGTATACTCAGTTATGTAATTATTTTATAATTTACAATATTTACATGTAATTTTAGCAATATTACATTTTGCGCCTTGTGCTTATTCAATCGAATGTATTCTTAAGCACAGAAGAGGAATACACTACAGGCGTTGAGTGGCGGCCATGTTTGCTTATCTCGGGACAGTTCATAAATTCAATTTCGGCCTATAAATAATAGAACAATATAAATATTATTATAATTTACAAAAATTGTTTTAAATCAAACCACAATATATTCAGAAAGAGACGTTAAATTGTCGGTGTTAAATTTTCTGCGTAGAGATTTTTTCTTATTTGAAATTTAGAAAGAGGGTGAAAACCTATTTTTATTCTTAGAATATGTATACCATTTTTGAGATATGACCACTCCTTTTTGTACACAAAAAAATGTTTTCATTTACTTGTGTAAAATTTTTCTTTATTCGGGAATTTTTTATAATAGTAAATAATAATCTCTCAATTTACGTTGATTATATATATATATATAGATGCTTTCTTTTACTCTTCCGTTATTGGCGATTATATTACTGATTAATATTTCTTTTACTGATCATCTCTTTTTATCCGATTTTCTTCCAAAAAATCGAAATGGGTGTAATTGGATAGTGATATATAAATAAGATAAATACAATTTTTTATTTGAAAAGTTTTTATTTTGCCCAGAGTAGCAGAGTTGTTGATACATAAAGAGAAAAAAGGACGTTGCCCTCTCCTTGAATAAACATACACAAATATATATCAAATATATATATATATAATTTATTTGTTTGAGACTATAGTTTCGTAGGCTTGGCCTTCATCATCAGTCTATTTTAATTATAAATATTATTTTTCATGGGCTTAGTATCGCGTAGATATTGAAATTTTTTTGCTCTTACTCACCCGATAAACCAGTCAGAATTTCTCGTATTTTTGACTGGCTTATTGGATGAGTAAGAGAATTTTTTTTTCAATATCTAAGCGATACTAACCAAATAAATAATATATATTAAACATATATATATATTTGATATATGTGTATGTTTATTTGCATACAGCAGAGCACAACCTCCTTGTTTTTCTTTATTTTTCATTTTTTTTATGAAAACAATCTCAAAACTTTTATTAAATATCTATACGATTCAAAAGACATTCTCTTATTAATATAAATCTAGAAAAATAATTGTTTTAAGAAGGAATTAATAAAGCAACTATCAAGAGATCGATTATTGCTTTATACTTCCTCTTAAAGCAACTTAAATTTCTCCCGTATTTAATAAACGTTTTGAGATTGTTTCCAAGGTAGGTATTAAAAAAAATCCATAAATTATTAAAAAAAATCTACAACTTTTCAACTTCAATTTGGAACTGATTAATTTCAAATTGGTAGTATCCAATTTTAAAATAAGATTAAATATATTAGATAGCAGTACTATGATGTTTTTATTATTTATTATTTGATCTTAAATGAGGCAATTAAAACCGTGAGAACAGTTAGATGTTCTCGTAAGGAGAAAAGACTCTTAAGAAAACAAAATATTTTATGTCCTTATCAATATTTTTATTTTAAAACTTGGAGACAGTTTCGGCCGACACTCTCAAGCCATCATCAGTCCTCAGTTTTTCAATAGTACATTGGTAACATTATTTTTACATTTTCTTTGCAATTCAACAAAATTCCAACACCTGTTGTTATAGATGAGAGTAACAAACCCTTTTGGAAAAAATAATTTTCCTTCTTGTAATTCTTGATTACCAATAACACACTTGTTCTTATTATAGCACAAAATTTTTTTAAATACAATTGTAACATTCAATTATTTACATTCACATAATTCTCCCGTATTAAGTTTTAGGACAAATTATAATTTTTTATTCTTTGATCAATTCAATGAGAATGAAATTGAATTGATCAAAGAATAAAAAATTATAATTTGTCCTAAAACTTAATACGGGAGAATTATGTGAATGTAAATAATTGAATGTTACAATTGTATTTAAAAAAATTTTTGTGCTATAATAAGAACAGAGTGTGTTTATTGGTAATCAAGAATTGCAAGGAGGAAAATTATTTTTTCCAAAAGGGTTTGTTACTCTCATCTATAACAACAGGTGTTGGAATTTTGTTGAATTCAGATAAAAAATTAATGTTACCAATGTACTATTGAAAAACTGAGGACTGATGATGGCTTGAGAGTGTCGGCCGAAACTGTCTCCCAGTTTTAAAATAAAAATATTGATAAGGACATAGAAGATTTTGTTTTCTTAAGAGTCTTTTTCTCCTTACGAGAACATCTAACTGTTCTCACGGTTTTAATTGCCTCATTTAAGATCAAATAATAAAGATTAAATAATTCATATTGGGATAATCAATTTTACATGGGGCTAATTAATTTTAAAATCGGAATAATTACATCTATCATTAATGATTATCACCATTTCGAAATTAATTAATTCTTTTGATAGAGATTTTCTTTAGGAGACGGACTGGTATAAATATGCAATTGGATGTTGATGAAAGCAGTCCACGGTGGTTGTAAAAAAATAAGACTATAGAGGTTTTATTATTTTACATTTATTTGTTAAACCGGACGTTTCGGAGATTTATTCTCTCCTTCTTCAGGGTAACAAAAAGTCAATGAAAGTAGTTCAAAACATAATTACTTTCTGTCTCCTTTGACAATGCCAAAAAAACATTATAAAATTTTTTCATCTCGAATAGAAAATAAAGTAACAAGCAATTGCTCATCAACATCCAATTGCTTAATTAATTCTATTTTGAAATTGATTCACCATCGACTCACTTTGTCGCTATACTGCACGCGATTATACCACTCGCGCTGTGGGAATTCGTCCCGGCATTCCCCTACTCTCATTATGACCTGACTATAAATCTCATGGTCTTTTACACCCTCTTATAAAAATTTTATTTCCTATAAAAATCTTTTTTTTTCTCAGTTGCACATTCAAGATACTTATCATTTATTTGCCACCTGATAATAATCTCAATAATGGTTTATCTAATTGCACTCCAAATAATTTATGTAAGTCGGAAGAAGTTATATAGACTCGAATTTCCGGTTTTACTTGTGTTACATTTTTCATTTATATTTATTACTATTTAATTGAACCATTTTAAAAGGGCTTTAGCTGAGTCTTTGCTACATAAGTGAAAGGAGAGAATTTGATTTATCCATCCATTTGGCTTAGAAGGTTCTCGATATAGGAAAGCAAAATCGCAATTGCAATATCTACGTTGTTTCTTCCTTGTATCGGAATTGTTCTCGTTTCTTTTCCTTTATAAGAAATTAATTACTACTGGGGTATGACGTTAAAAAATATTGATTGATGATCGAGTATTGTCATCTTCGGTAAACAAAATCGTCCTGATAATCATATATTATTAGTAGTATTGTTATATAATTTTAAACTATTATATTTGTTATGACTTTTCGAATCATTAGCTGGCCAAGCCCGCCAGGCGATCGGAATTTTCATTTTTTTTTCATTATCCTGTTTAGAAATATATAAATCATGAGGAAAAATCATGATTTTTCTGACATGAAGTCCGGTACCCCTCCTGGAATTTACCTGGAACTTACACTATATATATATATATATAAATTTAACTATAATTCTCATCTGTCTGATTCTTTGGGGAATCGAAACAGATGAATTTTGTTCAGTTTTTCAATAATAAATTTTATTTAGAATGTTTATATGTTAACATTTAAATGAAAGCGAAAGTTAAAACTTTTATCCGGTCACTGCCCTATTTTGGTGCACTTGGGACCAGACTCGTTTTGATAGTGAACCAAGAGTTGAAAAAAGATACAGGACCCAGCCGGGTATGATCCGACATCTTCTGCGTTAAGCCCGCAAATGCCTTCTCCATTTAGGCGATGGATCCCCTGACTAGATCCTATAATCAAATCTTTATATATATTCAACTCTCTAGTTCAATCGCGTTTTTCTTCTATTTTCCTAAATGGAGAAGGCATTTGCGGGCTTAACGCAGAAGATGTCGGATCATACCCGGCTGGGTCCTGTATCTTTTTTCAACTCTTGGTTCACTATCAAAACGAGTCTGGTCCCAAGTGCACCAAAATAGGGCAGTGACCGGATAAAAGTTTTAACTTTCGCTTTCATTTAAATGTTAACATATATATATATATACATCAAATACTAAAAATTGAATCGAATTTATTACAATATTTTTATACTAATTTTGACCTAAATTGTTTTTAAAATAGTTTTTTTTGTTTCTTTGCCATATAGAAAAAATCTCTTTATATACGATACTTACAATTAGTGCGATAAATTCATAATTAAAGTACGAAATGTCGTAGAAAAGATTGTTCTTGATGCCAAAATGATTTTATTTTCCAAACGAGTAAGACCTCGTTTAGGGTATCCTCAGGGACGCGCCGTACATATGTGCAAGGTCGTGTAGTGCACGACGGCACGAAGACCTTAAAGGCGCGGACAGACGTTCATTGACCATGAGCTATATTATACAGATAAAGTGAATAAATTTTAAAGGATTTTAAAAAAGTACTATCTTACTCTAGGGCTAACTTTATATAACCTTTTTTGTGGTCATCAAGGTACTTAATTAGAATATTGAATTTCATCAAAATTGGTTAAGTCATTTTCAAGATATTTAGAAAAAATTAAATAAGTACTGGAATAAAGTACTAATGTTTGTGGGCTAGATATGTACTAAAAATTAATCAGTGCTTCATTTTGTTAGGATATGGTAGATTTTCCACTTAATTTCAATCGGTTGAACGGTGGAAAAAATGTTGGACTAAAAAAAGGAATCCATACGGGTATATCCATTATCCATCCATCCGCACAGACTATATGAAAAAATCGCACTTTTTGTCCTCTCTGGGCGAGACCCCATGTACTTTTTGGTAATACCGCCACATGCTAAAGTTTAGCCTAAATGAATACTACAATTTGTTACTTGTTTGAGACCATGGGTTCCGTAGTCTTTACCTGAGGACCCGTTGAAGTCGCGTTTGGCGCGAGAGCGATTACAATACTTTATCTCCTTCGCAGTGCATAAAGTAAAAATGGGGAAATGGATTGGGTCTTTTTTACTTTCACATATGTATTCTCTATATCATGTAATGATATAGAATATTATATGAAGTATTACGATTGCCTGCCTGGTTTGTAGGAAAGTCATACCCTTAACATATCTGCCAATACAGTTGTCTAACTTTCAGGGGGCTCCCATTATACGAGATGTAGGCTATCGAATGAACGGACTGATGCTGCTATTGGAAAACATTGAGCTTGAAGCCTAAAAAAATTCTAAATTTTGCTAGAATTATATGATAAATGCATTACCGGAGTGTGGAAGAAGGTGGTTTCAACAAAAAGAGATTGTTCTTGGAAAAATTATCTATCTAGTCGATACAGCAAATATAAAAGATGTAGATGAGCATGATATATGGGAGTTACTATGGAAAACTTACCATCTTCGTTTGTTTAATCGCTTTGTTTATAGAAACTCATCCTAAAGGCTAACTAAACGAGGTCTTACTGTAATAAAATATCTTTAAGATGAATACTTTGAACAATACATAATGCAATAAATTAATATCTTAAATACCTACTGTATGTAAATGCGTGTTCGGATGTTTTTGATAGCTTCCTACTTATTATCCAAATCCAATTTTTTATTATATTTATTAGAATTTTTTAAATCTATTTTAGAGTCCTAGAGGATATGTTTTCAAGAACTTTTAGTTGATTGCAACCATTGTTCAGTTATGATATTATTATTATGATAGGGATTTCCATTAAAATTGATTTTATTGTGCGCTTAGAAAATCTAGAATTTATTTATCAAATTCGGGACAATCTCGGCAAATTTTAAGGTGATTTTTCACTTTGTTTATATATATATATATATATATATATATATATATATATATATATATATATTTTTTGTCAATCAATGACTTAAGCTAGAAAGTTAAAATATTGTAATCGTTCATAAAAATGTGTTATATTCGAAATATCTCAAAAACCATTTTGATTAAAAAAAATTGAGGGAATTCAATGGCGTTTCGGCTTATAATTTGAAACCATTCTAAAGTGAACATCGAAAAAATTTATTCTAAGAGATATTGTATCTATTTGTCAAAATGTGTTAGTGTGTGTGTGTGTGTGTGTTTCTAAATTTTAGTACTCTTTAGCTTAAAAAACCAATTAAGATATCAGAATAAAATTTTATATTTAAATATTTTAAATTGAGAGTAATTGATTGATTAGATTTTAGTTGAAATTGAACCAACAATTAGGGGAGAGGGTTTTAAAAAATTTAAACCATTTATTTTGCAAAGTTATCCCTTAGGACCCCTGCGAAAGGGGGGGAGGTCTTATGAGGGAGAGATCATATATTTTTTCTTATTTGACGTGTTGATATTATTTAATTACCGGGTGCGAAGCCTCCCTTCGGCGTGAATCTTGCTGGTCAGGGACTACGCCCCCAGTACCCCGCAGTGGTTTTAAATTAATAATTTATCCTAATTTTAATAAATTTTATCATATATTGTCATGAACTATTAGTGGGTTTAAAAAATAAAAAAAATCACATCGGCGTCGTCGCTCAAGCAACAAATATAGATTAGAATTCCTACGATATACCCTTAAAAGTATAAATATAACAATTTCAATTTTTTTTGGCATGCCAACCTGATTAGATTTTAAACTAAATACTTTTTTAGTGTTTATTATATTTATTTATTTTTATTATTAATCCAGCTCTAACCGGAGAGCGTAATCTCGTCTTGAAAAGCTCTCACTGTTTTCTCAAATTATATTTTTCAAACATTAAATTTCCTCCCCATCTAGAGGTAAGATGGGTGTTTTGAAGGTAACTAAAATTAAATTAATATAACTTCCCTATTCTTCTTATCAATCCTGTATTATTAAAAGAGGAAAAAAATCTTAATTTTTGAAAAATTTATTATTGTTAATTGCTAATATATGTTTCTGGACCTAGTCGAATCCATCTTCAGTTGAACACCGAGGGGTGAACCGCAATCTAATATAGTGTACACCTACTTCCACTCCCATTTCATTTCCAAGTAGAAGGATCAACAGATGTAAGGGTCATTATCTGAATGAATTCCAAAATAATTCCACATAATTCCAAAGTCCAATCGCAGTTCACCCTCGGTTAACACGAAACGACTTATATTACTTTAAAGTAAATTCGTTAAATCTTCCTAGAATTCAGAAAGTACATCTATTCCAAGAACTAATAATTTCCACGAAATCGATTCGAATGAATTGAAACATTTCAATTTGGAAGGGTTGTTTCCCAGGGTGGCTTGTTTTCCCCAACCTCTATCGATTGGTCTTTAATCAACAGCTTCATTCTTCGTTAAAGATACAACCCCTTCGACTGGAGGGAGAGTGTGTCAGGCAAAAGAGAGGCGAGAGGGGGACAGAGGGAGTGGGAAAGGGGACGGCTTATAAAAGCAGCTTGATGCCACTGGCCAACGCTCAATCGTGAGAGAGAACTTGCACCTCAAGCTGCTCACACGCAAAACGCTTCCTCAAGGAATTACGTATGTTAACACGCTGAAGAATCCCCCACTTTTGCGTTTTCCCCTCAAGTCGTTGTTACGTTTTTTTATTCCATCCAATTGGTGAATAATTGTCACAGTGGAGCTCAATCGGCTTGATTTCGGACTTGTTTTTCAATTTGTCCCCAATGACCAGATGACGGTCGCTGGACGTATTGTGGTCTACAAATTCCGCGGACGCACTTGACCTGTAATCCCGGTCGTTTATTTTCCGTCCGTTTCGCTCTTCTGTCTTCTCGCTTCACACATTTAAATTATTTCTTTTAATTAATCACCTGATCTCTAAGTATACATTTTATTTTTAATTTAATTTTCTGAAATAAATAAATTAAAATGTCGGGTTCTTCGAAGAATACGCCTAAACCGGCGATGGATGTGGACTCTATGCTGGCGCATGCCGGAGATTTCCATCGTTATCAGTTTTTATTGATGGTCTTATTCTCGTTTATTAATGTTCTCTCCGCATTTGATTTTTTCGCGCAACTTTTTATGTTCATTGCACCCCAGGCTTATTTTTGCAAATTACCCGATATGAATTGGGAAACGTTGAGTGACGAGACTTTAAATTTTGGACCGGCAGACGGCAAGTGTTTCCATTATAATGTCACCCAGACGACGGTGCTTGTGGATACCGATCAGCCCAGAGTGGATAATCTCACCCTCGAAGCCTGCCAGTCAGGGTGGCACTACAATCTCACCTCCAACTACGAGAGCATCATTTCTGAGGTAATTAATTGCACATTGTTATTAGCATTCAATCAATTCTAACTGAAAATAGGGTATATACTTTTTTTTGAAGACACCTGTGGATTCCATTCTCCAAATTTCAGTACATATTCCTGTCATTAAAGTTTTTTTTTTTAATATAAAAATAAAATCGGATAACTCTGAGATTTGCAGAGTTGCATAAATTGCGGATAACTTTTTTTGTAATCTCAAATCACTGATTTAGGGCCTCAAAATAACAAGTGTTTGAATTTTTTGAAATAAATTGAATTTTTCAAAAATTTGAACATCACATTAATCGTCACTTTATTGAGTTATAAATATAAAATAAAAAGAATTCAAGGCCAATTTTAAACTTAGATCTTAGTAAATAAACATGTTTTACATGTCAGAAGGGTTCGTCCCTTCAAGAGTTGGTCTCGAGGCCCAACGTTTATTATTATTATTATTTTAAATTCCTATTTAAAAGCTGACACAGATGGAGTGCGCGACCTAATGATAATTGTCAATAGCTAGGTTTGTGATGTATTAGAAAAATATCTGGGGATTATGGGACTCTTAGAGCCAGTTGTATGTCGGTTGTTAAATTCTTTTTAAATGTTGACAAAGGGTAAAAGCTTAGAATTCACCTTGTGTCTGACGGGATGGCCAATCAGATGACAGGCACTTTCATCTGATTGGCACATCCCGTCAGACACAAGGTGAATTATAAGGTTTTACCCTTTGTCAACGTTTAAAAGAGTTTACCACCCGACATACAACTGGCCCTTAGTTTCTCTATAATGTCTGTCTGAGAGCAATGTAACTCATAAACTAAAATGAATAAAAATTTTAAAAAAATTCAGAGAAGGTCGAATTTTATATGGGGTCAAAAATAAAAAAAATATTTTTTTATCATGAAATGTGAGGTATCCCTGTAGAGATCTCTTTAAGTAGAATTAGATTTAATTTTTTTAAATTTATTTCACTTTAAAATGAAAGTGTGAGAGTGCCAAAATTGGTCATTTTTAGGTGATTTTTGTACCCGTCAGCGTTTAAAATTATGAAAATATTTCACGATTTCACTTATTCTCTCTATATCAACTATAATTAAGAAAGAATTTGATATCTCAAGTATTTTGGGAGTTAAAATGTATGGGACCATTGGTATGCGGTCCGACTCGCACTTGTCAGGCTTTTTTTTAACTGTTGAAATTTTTCTGATATACCTACTATATTTTATATACGCCAAGACAGTGTATATGAATGTATGATAAATCTCGTTGAGTAATTAAACTTTTTATTTGAATATATAATTAATTAATTTTTGTTATAAATTATTACTTGGTTTGTCTTAAAGAACATGCAATTGTTTATAAATCTAGTTGTGTAATTACTTACGCTTTTAATTTGAATAGGTATATACTAGTATTAATTTTTCTAATAAATTATTACTAGGTTTTAAAAAATGCAATTAATTAGCTTTACAATCATTCACTATATTTTTACCTTATATCTTATATATTTAATGAGAATAGCCTAACAAATTCACATGAAACTAAAATCAACGTTAATATTAAAAAAAAAATATATGGTTTGTCATCACCCGACTTTCACCTTACTTACAATATTCTTATCTTTGAAATCCTCCTCGCAACCGATCCAGCGAAAAACAATAACACCAGAAGTAAAGGGATAATTTCGGGAGACCAATTTAAAATTCAAAATCTTGTTCTATTCCTTTAAGCTGTTACCCAAATTAAATTTAGAATTACACGATTGTCTCCGATTTTGATGAGATTTGGAGAATGGCGGATTTTGATTTTTGAAGACTGTATTGTAGAACTAAAATAGGCTCAATATTATTTATTTGGTAAATTTATATTCTGTAGGGCCCTTCTGGCTCATAGACTCCCGGTTGCTGTCCAGTACGCTCGTCATTAAATCCACCACTCAAATATTTTTGCAACTTACCTATTCAGTACTTTCTTTAATTTCAATCTGGATAAATTTTATATACATCTTATAATTTTTGATAGTACCCCAGTATTTAAGAATTAGAAAAGCAAATAACCATCCAAAGGGTTCCATTTTTACCATTTTTTTGCATGAAACCCTAAAAAGAAAGAGAATATTTGAAATTGGTTAAGAGGCAGTGGAGCCAACTTAGGGGTTTCCCTCCAAATTTAATGGTAAAAAAATTGCATCTGTGATTTTTTAGAGGGGAATGTTTAGTGTTTTTTTTAGGGGTTAAAAATTTTTTTTGAAAGAGTGAAAAAAAAAATTACATATTTAAATTTTTTCCCACCTTAATTTGATGACGATCCTGACATCTGTTTGAGTATTTCATACCATAGTATCTGATCAGCTTATAGTATTTTTTACTAGTTTACTATTCGGTAAATTTAATTTCTTATTTATCGATGTTCAATAATAATATTTTAAGGGGTTTTGTTTTAATTTTAGGGAGTTTCTACATCACTCTTAGAGGGAAAAAATTCAAGTGTTAAGAGGGTATATTAAAGCAAAGGCATGGGGGTATTGCTAATACTACAAAATAGAAATAATCACGACCACACTTACCATATATTAAGATAATTATTATACATATTATAAAAATAAGTTTTAAACAAAAACAACTATCGCATTTAATTGATTGAAATAAATGTTTTAGCATATTTTTTTACTTGGTTCTGAATTATATTACGCTTTGAATTATTTCTTATAATCTTATAAATTTATATGTTCGCTTGATCAATAAATATTCAAAATATTTTTAAAGTATTTCGTTTATTAATGAATAATATATTTTTCAAATAATGATTTATTAGAAATTTATTTTTCTAGTAAAGTATGATATTTAATTTAAGAATTTAAACTAATTAATAATAATAAAAAAAGAGGTAATATCGGAAACTTTTTCAAAATTCGGTAAACTTTTAATAAATTTTTTCCTACGAACGATTTGAACTATAAATTAAAACCATTTGAAATAGCTCATTATTTAAAAATTTCATTTTTATTTCTTAATTTCTGCATTTTTGAACCAAAAGTATTGAAGCTAGAGAATACGAAATCCAATCAATTTTTCGATATTAGAAACACAAATATTTTGTCGCCAGAATTTATTTCCTACGACTTTCCGTTTACTAGTTATCATGACTATAGCAATTCATACCGAAAAAATTATTATTGAAAAATATTTTTCTCTACATTTCAGTTTCAGACATATTCTATACTACACGAATAAGAATCTAAAAAAGTGAAAGTTTTCGATTTAATTCAATACGTCGGGCTAAAGAATAATTAAAATGAAAATGGAAATTTACTTTATTTTAATCAATATTTATTTATTTATTCTTAAATTCTAAAAATACAAAAAGGTGATTAATATTTATTCATAAGTTTGTATTGACTTATGCATTCTAGGAAGAAGAACGTGGTGGTCCCTATTAAACTACCTTATAAATACAATAATAAAATATTTAATTTTAAAATTTTCCATTTACCTAACTGTGCTACATTCATTCATTTGTTCCAATCAGTTTAGTAAATATACATACTAGCATATTTTATTTCTATAATATTTGATAAAATACCACAAATATCACTTGTAATCAATAGAATTCTTTAAAACAACTATGTTTTATAGAAAGTTGATTTCCAATTTATTCTTCTAATACATATATTTCCATTTAACTCACGGTGTTTAGTTGTCTAATCCAGTACGGCGACCAAGTTAAAAATTTAATTTTTTAAATTATTCGTTATTTGTCTGAAATGTGAAGAAAAATATTTTGTAATCATGATTTTTTGTTTGGATTTATGTGTGTCTGTATATCTGGTGTTTGTGCTTTTAAAATTATTCTTAACACTGCAATGGCCAAGTCTCATTAGTCGAATATTTTTGCTTACGATGTTTAGTAATGTACGAAAACATAGAGAATATTATTTTGAAGAGTGATTTTTTTTTCTAAGAAAATAGCATAAATAAACCAATAGGTGTTTCAAAAAATAAACATACCTATATCTACCAGTGCTGTACATCCCTAAAATTTCAAACATTTAGAGAATTTTCATAAATTCAGGAGAATCTTTAAATTGTCAAATTATTATCCGTTAATTCAAATATAAAAAAACATTTATTGTTTTTCAATGTATATTAGTTCTCGAAATGAAATAAAATTGTTGCAAAGTTTCAATGGGCAATTAAAATGAATGATTTTTTCGAAAAGGGTGCGGATATAAGGTTTGAAGTCCCTGCCTGGTATATCTTCCAGTTCAAGCATGTCAAAGACAAGTTCAGACGAGTTTTAGTCGAATAAAAATTGTTCTCGCCGAGGAACTATTAAAATAGAGATAATACAAAAAAAAGGAATAAATAAAGATGATTCGAGAATCTTTGGACCAATCCATTTCTCTAAGAATTTTCAATATAAAAGATCGGAAATAACTAAGAGTGCTATAGACATGTCATAGCTTGCTTAGAGCAATAGAATTAGGAGAAATTTAAGATTTTCTTATAAGAGAGTCTGATTCATTGTGGTAGATGGTCGATTTCCATCTCAGGGACTGTGAAGCTTAAGTCTCAAGATGTAATTTCTGACTCCTATACTCCCACTCATACAAAACAGTATCCGTTTGGGGCGAAAGTCCCAAAATATATTTTTAAAAATCTAATGTTAAATTTCAAAAATAACGAAAATGATGCCATCCATATTCGATGAGGTTTGCAAAAAAAAAAATGAAAAAAATACGAAGATTAAAATACGAGTAAATTCCAAAAATGAAGGGTACTTTTTTGGACAGTTTTCACTTTTTACTCTAATTTAAATAATTAATCTAATTAGCTATCTCAACATTTATTTACATGCTTATTATTATTATTTCTTATCTAATATTTGTCTTAATTTTTACTGAAAGTGAATAATTTAAACCAAACTTTCAAATATTTTATTAATTTGTGACAATATTTGTTTGCCAAATAAGTTTTTATTTTTTTTATAAACATGCTTTTCATCCTATGAACCCAAAGTTCCCTGGCTTATCATTCAACATCGTTTAGAAAATGTACCGTTCAAGAAAACATTGTTAATATTTATGTCATATTGGTCACTGCCATTAGAATAATGACCATCCGAAAATTTTCTATTATTAGTAGCCAATTATCTTTCTTGATTTGTTGTTTTGTATTTTTTTTTTTTTTTTTCTAACAAAATTGGTATAAATTGAATTCGTTTTATAATCATATATTCTTCTTCTGTCTACTCGCTTATTTTATTAAATATTCAAATAATAAAAAATTTTATTTGGTAATACATCAATTTTACGGTCATCACATTATATTTAAATCGCCTCACTTATTATATTATAATTTAATTTAAACAAAAAAAATCAGGCTAATTTATTAGATATTTATTTTAGCAACAAACAATAGATACTCTTGGAAAGTTTGTTCTGGTGCTAAAATGTTTGTATTTTCAAAATGAATAACTTAATAGTTTTTGCCTATATTAATTTCAAGACTTTCAATTGAAAAAAAAATTCAGAAAATTATAAATAAGCCTGCTAAGTGGTGAGCATACCCTACCCTTATAATTCCCAAAATACTTGAGATATCAAGTTTATTTTTTTATTGAATAGGTAAATTTGTGGAATCGTTTCGTAATTTTAAGTTTAGATGTTTCTAAATGCCAACAGGTACAATAATAATAATCCAAAAACGATCACTATCTAACACTGTCAATTTTAATCAAAATAAATTTAAAAATTAAACCTAATTATACTTAAAGATATCTTCCCACTTTATGATAAAAAATATTTATTTTTACTTCCTATAAAATTCTACACTCGCTAAAATAATCATTCAATTAAGATTTTAATACACTTGTTGATTTCAATATTGATTTTTATGTATTTAATCTACAATAGCTTATTTTTTTATAAAAATATTAATTTAATATTCATTCCATTTATTAATATATTGTATCTGTAGGGCATGCCCTTATCATCAACAATTTTAGAACATTTAAATTACAAAAAAAAAAAAAAAATTCGTGATTTGATACAAAAAATTATATATAGGTATATATTTTATAAATAGTTATACTTATATAAATTATTTATTTATTTATTTTTCGAGTCATATTTTTTACTTTCACTTAATTGCATGTAAATAAAGTATTGCGTCAGTAAGATGAATTCCAAAAACAACGCCTATTGGAAGCCCTTAAGATAAAAAAACTTAGTTTAGAAAAATAAAACATGTTTTGTCCTCGATATAGGCAAAAGTTACACTAAAATGCAATGGTCGATATATTATATGTGTGTATAGGTGTTTTAAATAAATAAAATTCTTTGATAATTGTTTTGTTATTCGGATTGTGTGTCCAGTTTATCTTCGACGAGTCCATTATTACTCTTAGAATAGGGAATCTTTGGACAAAGGGTTGTTTTCAACCTTTTTATAAGGAACCCTTTAGTCTAATGGAATAGTTATTCACAGATTATTATCCACAAAGAATGAACTATTTTTGAAAATTCATTCGCAAAAAAAATCCAAAATTTGTCTATTGTATCCTCGCTGTCCTAAATAAATATAAATGCATAACATATATTAAAACAAGAATCCGCTCATTCCTTGAATTACTTTGAAAAGAAATAATAATTCTTTGCAAAGACTAGTAAGATCCTAAAAATAGATTGTCATTTGAAACATTCAGCCGAAATAATCAGATAAAGCTTAGGTATAACCTGTTATATGGAGAAAAACTATAGACAATCGAAATTATAATGTATGACAGTATGACTAATTAAATTCAAATGTTATCTATATAAATAAAATTAAGGTTTTGTCTGTACATTGCTCCAAATCACGCCAAATTTTGGTTGCACACGTTTCAAGCAAAGTTATGAACGAAAACACCCTCAACAAAATTCCCGGTCTGTCTGTATGTATGTTTGTCTGTTTCAGTGGTTTGCGCGAAAAGTTGCTCACGATTCACGCAAAAACGGCTAAAGGGATTATTATGAAATTTCATATTTACATCAGATGTCTTCTAACTTACGTTTTTAGCTATATAACGTTTTGATATTTTGGACCCAAAAGGGGGTTTGGGAGGGCACACGAATGAAAATTATCAAATAACTCCTAAACTATTAACCCTATGGCAAATTTTATAATTAACAAAGTTGTAGGGGATGTGATTTCTGACAACTTTTGTTTAAAAAAATTTCCTCAAAAAACCACCCAAAAAGGAGGGAGGGTAAAAAAATGTAAATTCTTTCTCTTCGACCAAACTCAACCAAATTTTGTATACATAATCTGTGGGTCACTAGAAGGCTAGAAATGCAAAAACTGGGTGCGGAGGGTGGGATGGGTTAGGGTATGGGGTGCGCGGGGTGGAATGGGGGTGGGGTGGGGGTGAGGGAGTGAGGCCAAGTAGGGTGGGAGTGCAGGGGGTGGTGCGAAGTGGAGTCCAGGGGCTAGGCGGGAGTGTGGTACTCAGGGGTTGGAGGGCACGGGGTGGTGGGGTGGAAGCGGAGGTTGGGCACGGGTGCATGGTGGTTTCGGAGTGTGTGGGGTGTGCGGGTGTGCGGGTGGGGTTCGTGGGTTATGGTGCCAATGGAGTGTTGTGGTGGTGGTGTGGGGACGGGGGTTGGGCATGGTCCGTAGGTGGGGGTGCTGGGTGGGTTTCGGGAGGGGGAGTGGGGGTGAGGGTTGGGTTCGTGGGCTGGGGGTCCAGGGAGCACATCAGATCCTAAGTGATCATTTTTATATGTATATGTATAACTTTGTGTGTCTAAGCGTTTGTAAATTGGTATAGTGGTCGAATTATAGCTGGTTTTTTGCAGTGAGTCCTAAACCTCTTGCTCCTTAAGTAAGGACTCTACACACTAGCCAGCCTGATTCTCTTTTCCAATCTTAAAATGTTTGGAAAATTACTTGATTTTGATTACATTTATTAATTTATCAAAAAAAAAAAAAAAAAAAAATGGAAACTTTTTATTAAGTATAATCGTTAAAGCCTGACTATTTATTTATTTAAAAAATTGTTTCCTCTTCCCTACTAATCTTAATTTTAAAGACATTATCTAAAGATGTCATGTTCAGATGCAGTTACTCAGAAAATAAAATAAAAAAGAAGTTGATGATCAAATGACTTAAAATCTGAATTGGTTTGGTAAAAAAATTTAATTAAAAAAAAAAAAAATCGAAAAACATTTAATCATCATTATTTATATAATATATTATTTTGATTATAGTGATATTCATTTTGATTTTTTTTATCATTTTAAAATCATTTCTAAGAATATATATATATTATATTCGCCATATGTGTACAGATGTGTAATTGGCATTAACCAAAGCAAAAACGCCTAAATAGAACAGGTTTCCTGCCCTGAGGATCATGTGCAAATTAAATGAGACAACATAGAAAGTCTGATAAATTGATGCACATTTAGATTAGAGTGTCATTAACATGAAAGGATTTTCCCCGGTAATTATTAAATAATTACATACCCCTGCTTGTGTCTATTTTACATAAAGCATTTTAGATATTTTACTATGCAGGTACTAAGAAAAAAATTACCCAATATGATTTTTGTAATTTAAAATTTTAATCTATATATTTATAAAGAGCATGATTCATCCCACTACAACCTAAGCCTAGATTTTTAAAAATTTTAAATTTATGCAGTATACTTCTACTATTCATGACTTAAGGACTGACTAAGAAGGGGTTTTTAAAAATTCTTCTTATTCAGAAGCAAGGATCAAAAAATTTCGAAGAAATTGAAATTCAAGGACAAAAGATTGTTATGCTTAGGTTTGCTGATGATATCACTCTTCTACAAGGTTCCTCCTAGCGGAGTAGGAGACTTAAGTTCAAACCCCATATTTCTTGTTTTTATTTATTTATTTATTTTTTTAGTTTTTCATGCTACCAAAATGAAAATTAAGAAATATTATTTGTTGTTTCGAGAACGTAAAGTTACACACATTATGTTTTATTATGTTATTTTTTTTATTTTACACCCACGCTTGTCAACCTAAGGCGTGAGGCGAAAACTGAGCTATTTACAGATAATTCAAAAATGTTTATTGGTGTCATTTAAATGGAATTGCCACCACACTAGCGCAGTGGAGGGGAAAATATTCCTCTTATCTACCCTTGAGCTAGAGCGCATTTTTTTATACGTCCGGAAGGGAATATGAAAAGTTCCAAGTATGGGTAAATAAAGAAGGTTTCCAACAGTTGTGAGCACTTTTACGTCGCAACTATAAATAAATTGATTCTTATAAGAAAACAAATGAAATTCAAAAGTATAAATAAAAATGATAAACAAATAGTTCAGATCGAGGCTCAGATGTTCAGTAGAATCTTTTTTTATTATTATTATTTTTAGCAAGTCCTTGTAGTGAAAAGGTCGAAAAACTTGGAATTAAGTAAATCGATTATTATATAAATAATAATCACATTAAATCGTTGAACAAATCACATCAAAAATACAATAATCTAATATAATAATACTAGTACGTAATAATAGTTATTAAATATCAATCAAATCATTTTAATTATATTAAATTCAAATGTGTAGTTATGTGATGATTGACATCAGCTTACGTTTCCACTTATAAACAAATTACTATTTCTAAAATAATGGATACCTATTAATATCAAGGAGTGCGATCATTATCTGCATTTAAATCTTTTCTACTGTTGTCCTTTACACCTATTAAGTAATTGAAATGAAATTATTCATACTCTCACTTATGATCTATATATCTCCACATACTACACATTATCCTCAGCGCCAAAATGGAGATAAAGAGAATTTGTGGAATTACATCCATTCGTGTGGACTCTTATGTGAGACGGACTTGTTAGTGATTTGCATTTTGCGTTTTAAGAATTTCATCGAAACTTTCCCAATATTTACAATTAAAATGTTTCGATAATAACCGATCCAATCATCAGAAAAAATAAATTTACCATTCATACAACTTAATGAAATCTGTCGAATTTCGAATTTTCCATAAATGATATTTAAATATATGATTAAGTAATGGCTGAAAAGATATTAAATACTACTAAAGTGCATTTGTGCCTGCCTCTACCTGATACCTACCTATGTCCGTCCCCCAGAGGTTGGAAGGTGGAGTCCAGGGGAAAGGTAGAGGTCCAGGGCATGAGGGGTCCAGTGGTGGGGATCCAGGGGGCTTCTAAAGGGCATTTGTCTCCGTTTCTGTATGTACCTATGTTTGTATGTCGGTCTCCCAGGGGTGGTGGTTGGGGGTGCGGGGTCCAAGTTTTGGGAGTCAGGGGGTGTGGTTCCAGGGGGCTACTAAGGGGGATTTGTGCCTATGTCTGTACCTATATATATACCTATGTGGGGTTAGGAGGTGGGGTCCAGTGGTTGGATCCAGGAGAAAGGTGTGGGTCCAGGGGTTGCAGGATCCATGGGTGGGGAGTCCAGGGGGTAGGTTTACTGGGTTGGAGAATGATCAGAGGCGGGGGAGAAGTTCCGGGGTTGGAGAGGGGGTCGGTGTGGTGGAGAGTGGTTGGAGATGGGGGAGAGGGAGTGTTCAAGCGACAGGGGGTCCACGGGGCGAAGCCCCTTAGCTAGCAAGAGACCCACCGAAGGCTCTCCATTAGCAGCTTAGACCTGTAATTAAGATATTATTTCTGGCCATCTTTTATACCCGGTAAGCTCATCAAGCGAAGCCACTGACAAACGAAATATTAATACCAATTAAATTATTATTATTATTTTTTTTTTTGCTAAATCATGTTTAAAAATGTGAATTATATGATACATGTATAAAAAAATTTTTTTGTATCTGTTTGTGTGAGTGTCTCTGGTTTGTGATAACCACAATTGTTCAAGAACAGAAGATTATAGAAATTTTGTTCTGGAGTAATAATGTTTCAATTTCCAAAACAAATAACAAGTTCTATAGCTTCAAAACTTTTTGTTGAAAAACATAGAAAATCATAAAAATTGAAGCCTACGCCGTAATATGGCTCAAAAGTTAGTAATATTAATTAATTAACTGTTCTCTGACAAAAAATTGTCGATTCACCAAAATTCGCTGACAGAGCCTCGAGGACTAAAAAAGTTTCTATTAATTATATTTTAATTATTTATTTTTTGGTTTGTTTTAATGCGAGCTAAGGGAAAGTCATGAATTATTCAGCAAACACGCCAGAATATTTTTTACTGCAATAAAATACAGAAAATATTTAATTAATGTATATGAATGAATCATCCAATAATTTTAATGATTTTTTCTCCATTTTAGTAAACCAGAATTTATTAAAATATTTCAACAACTTACAAATCTTTTAAGAAAAAAACAAACTGTCATTTTTATACTATTATATATATAAAAATACCATAGAAATTCCACTATATATATATATAATCATAGATATACTAGTATTGTGTGATTTCTAAATACTTTTATATAATTCATTTCAATAATCTCGCTTCTTGTTTTTACTTTTTTTTACGTAATTGTGATTTCTTTTATGTCACATTTTCTAGAAAATTGATCTATATCTTTCCTTCGCTTGCCTTATTCGGGTTCAAGGAGGTAGAGATGGAATGAATTTAAAATTCAAATGAATCCAAAACAAATTAATAACATTTTATTGTGGTGCGCGAACTAACTTGCCTTGAGCTCACTCACGTACCCAACTTCACCAGGACTGGTCGCGATTTTTATTCGAAGTTCAAGTTCACGAATAGCGTAGTGGCAACGAAAAATAATTATCAAGTCAAGCGACATCCTTCAAAAAAAAAATAAGACCATCAGAGTCAAATTTAATTGATGATCACCAAATGAGGAATTAATTTTCATTACTCGAGGGCTTTTGTAATGATTTATTTTATTATATTTTAAATTTATATTTCACCTATATTTATAAAAAGATTAACTGAAATCCGTGACGTTGTTTTGTAACGCATTTGTTTATCTTTTTTTTTTTTTACAAAATTGTCCATGTTTAATGAACTTTTACTTTATAAAGGGATTAAAATAAGAGACCTGGAGCTTTTTTAATTTATTTTTTATTTATGAACTCCCGCTAACGCTTCGGCTATTGGTTCTAGCCATCTTCAGAGCGGGAATTTGTCAAAATTTAGATATATATATATTTTTTTTGATACTCCAGTCATCAGATAAAACTAGAAATATACACCTGATTTATACAAAACCAGGGGTGTTCGCCAAAAGGCCAAAAGTTTTAATACTTTTTTTTGAAGATGGCTACAACCAATAGGCCAAACGTTAGCGGGAGTTCATAAATAAAAGCTGCACGTCTCTTATTTTAACCCCTTCATAAATTAATACAACTGCAGCTATAAAGAATTCCTAAATTAATGAACATTTGTTCCAATTTTCTTATGTCCTTTTGGAAATGACTAAAATGCAGGAATAAAAAATTCAAAATATCGAAATATTTTAAAAAGCAAAATCACAAGCATATATGTTGATTTAAAATTTAAAATAATCATTTGATGTATGTCTAACATTGGAGGAATAAACAAGCTTTATTGCATTTTTGAAGTTTGGCCCATTAGAGATAAACATTGCTTAAAACAGTGATCTCTAAACTTTTTTGACCGCATACCCGTATGACGAAAATAATCATAAATTGTACCCCCCCCCCCCCCTGAGTGAGTGAGTGTCAAAAATGATTTTTTTTTCAGGAAAATAAACGGAAAAATTCAGAAAATTAAGTTATTTTTATTTTATTTTTTTATTTTAAACGAACTTTTCGTGCGTGCCTTCGGCACGCCCTCGAAGCTCGGCCCTCTGGGCTGGTGCCCTGGCGGGCAGCGTCTCGGTCCAAAAATTTTATTCCTCTTAAAAAACCACACTCCAAATGTATACCTGTAAACTCCCAAAAATACATACTCTCTTAAAAGTTTCGCCTCATTTTCGTCCTGACACAGTTACAGAAATGAGGCTCTAAATATGAATCTGGGAGTATTTTTTTTTCTATAATCTACAGCATTATGATATTTTTTGTGTGGAAATATGTAGATTTATTTAAATAAGTGGGATCGTGTGAGGAGGAGAATTATATTATATCATTTTTTTTAAATTTGGGATCGATAATCGATATAAGGCTCCAAATATTTAAAAGAGATCAGGTGTTGTTTGTCTGACAGGCTGCTCCATCCAGTATTGCCATGAGAAACTCGGGCATGCGTGTCTTAAGTCGTTTAATTTTGTAAAAATCAAAAAATAAGAATATCGAAATTTAGATTTTTAAAAAATTATAAAAAAATGGCAAATTATTAAAAAATAAACAAATAATATATAAAATATAAATCACATAAGATGTGATTAATTTCTTCTTCTGAGCTCAAAGAAAATCAAATTGAATATTTAATTTTTGAGTGGTGAGGGGGGGGGGAGGAATAATTATCAATATATTTAATGTTTCTTAATTTAAAATCAATTGGAGTGTTTCATTTCAAAATTCGAGTCCAAATTACGATTATATTTCAAATTTGATGCAAATATACCGACGGCATCAGCGCTCTCTGTCGGCAGCATTACGTCAGCGATGCAACAAATTAATCTAGCCTATTCTATATATTATGAAACAATATATAAGCATGTAATTGATAAATTATAAGAGGGCATAAAGTATTTTGAAGAGGAATGTGGCGTACCCACTAGATTTTTCTCGTGCCCCACTTTGGAGATCACTAGCTTAAGACATGGAGGAATCGGCTTAAAATAAAAAATCGCCGTCGATTCCCATCTAATGGGGAAATAACCATTGGATGTTTGAAGTTTTGATAATTAATGGTAACCAATGCGGAAGTAGGAAGGAATCAACTTAAAATTTAAAGTAGCTATTGTTTCATGACTAAAAGTTGAGCATTCTGCATTGCATTTTTAAAAATTTAATCTTAGAGAAAAATTGAGGATTATTTATTTATATGAGAAAAGTTTTCTATTTTTATATATTTTTATTTTGACAAGGGGCGGATCTGGTATTTCTTCTACACTTACCATATTTACTTTAAAAAGTCGGGATTCTTATTTTAATAAATGAGCAAATGACCAGTGATAAAGTTTGTGCTATTTGATATAATGTTAGTTGTAAATGAAAATAAATAATATCAGAGAAAAAAACTTATTGGGATTACTGATCAAAATAAATAAATTCCAGGCATTTAAATTTTAAGACCGATACCTTCTTTAAAATTAATTTCAAAATAGATTTTAAAGAATTTCTTTTTTTTTATTTATAAACTTTTACTAAAATTAGTTCATATTTTTTTATCATATAATAATAGAGAGTTTTGAATAAATAAATAAATAAAATATTTTTGAAAAAAAAAACAGTACCAATTGAAAATAATTGATTCCGATATTTCAAAGAAAATTTTTCTACTTTTTTTTTAATTTTTTTTTTTAAATTAAATATTTTTGTTCTTTTTTTCTTAATTGTGATTCAATGATTTAATTAAATTTAATATTTTTTAAATAATTGAATATTTATTTCCGAAAAAGATTTTATTTTATTTTACTTTATTTTACTAAACGAACTAATATGAACAAAGCAATACTCTGGAATGCTTTCAGAGGATTATATCAAGGTGAATGAATTGGAAATAATTTTGCAATCAATCGAATGTCAATAGGGATATTGATTGTATGAAAATGCTCTGATTTTTTCCGGTTCTTATTATTTTGCTTCTGCCAAGCACGTGGACAGTTGGCTCTGAAGGTTGAGGATATAAAAACAAAACAAAAATAGATGCTGTCTAAAATTTTCAACAGCAACACATATCGTTTACATATATTGATTTCACTAAAAAAAAATTAAATATCAATAAAAAAAATCAGATTGAGAATTTTTTATCATGATATGAAAATAGTATAAATTTTTATATAAATTATTATATTATATTTTTAGAAGTTATTATGTGTAAATGAAAATTAAGAAAATTAAATGTAAAAATAGTTATTTTTCTCTACCAAAGTTTCAATTGAATTTTTTCTACATTTATTTATATAAATGGTATAATTCTTTTAGCAATGGGAAAAAAGTTTATTAATATTCCAAACGTTTCGGTAAAAACTCTCTTTTTGTCAATGAAAAATTGGCTTAATGCAGTTGCTTTATAAAAAATCAACTAAACATATAAATATTTTGAAAAATAGTCGTTTCTTCAGATTATTTTGGAGATACAAGACAATCTACAGAATTTTCTATTTTTCAAAATATTTGTATGTTTAGTTGCTTTTTTTTATTGTTTTATTGGCGAAAATCGGCAACCCCTTAAGGCTGGATAAAAGGGGTTTTTCCCAATGCCAATCAAATATTTAAAAAATATCTGTGAGCCTCATTCACATAAGCTCACGGGGAAAGTGAATGAAACAGATACCATTTTAATAATTGGAATACTTGGATTTCCCAATTAATGTTAAAACCCACTAATAACTCATGACAAATATAATTTATTAAAATTATGAAAATTATTATTTGAAAATCGGAAAAGAGGTTTTTTTATTTAATTAATTTTTTCCTCTTATTAAAAACAAGGACTAAAAAGATGATCAAGGACAGTCAATGGTGGAGAAGTAATCTCCGAAGTCGAAGCTCAAATACAATGTATATATTAATTTATGTAAAATAATTGGTTCAATAAAATTAAAGTTAAAGTTAATTAAATTATTATTTTAAAATCATGGCTTGTCTTTTATTTCCCCTCTATTAGGTCAGTTCTCCTTTATCGTAACAAAAAAATTCAAACAGATACGTCGTTAAAGAAGTTTCACTTCAAAAAAATTAATTCTTTCATTTGGATTTTTAAAATGTGGAGAAATAGAAAAAAAATCAAATCAAACTCATCTTTAAATAAAATTAATTTTGTATATTTATAAAAAAAAAAACTGACGATAAAGGCCAAATCTTTAAAACAAATAAAAGTATATAAAAGTTTAAAAAATGTAAAAACGCCATAAGTATAGATTATATATCATTATTTCTTGAGGACATTATACTAGTATATATATATTTCTGTATGGTCCAGTTATTCTTAGCTGGATTAACTCCGTTTTTGTAGTATAAGATAATTCAGTCTATATTCCTTGGGTTACAGTTAGACTGGAAGCTTAATCTACTTCCTGTATAATTTTCGCTTGATATATTATGTTGAACGATAAAGAAACAAAATAAAACAATTTAATGATAAACGACCGATTATTAATTTGAAAATATCGATAATGTAAGAAAATATACAGTTAATTAAAAAGGGCAAAAAAAAAATGATCTGAAAAATGTTCAAATATTTTATTATATTATTACTTCTTATTATTTATTTACATTTGATGAATGATTAACACATTGAATTCGAAGAAAAAAATGAGTCGATTATAATGAACATGGTAAAAACCTAAAAAATTGATGTTTTTTTAATGCTATGAAAAGTTGATTTCTGGTACAGTGTAGAAAAAATTCGAAAAATAAAATCCGAATGAAAGCTTATAGTTAGCAATCATTGTTAGGTTTTCCATTTTTCGTCATTATATATGAAATAATTTATTATTAAGCAGGATATTTAATAAAATATTTTTCAAAATACTTAGATCTCGAATTGTAGCCTAATTAATAAATATTCAACACATTCATAAATTCTTTTATGAAATTTGTTTATATAATTATATTATTACGAGCTTTTCGTGCGTGCCTTCGGCACGCCCTCGAAGCTCGGCCCTCCGGGCTGGTGCCCTGGCGGGCTGCGTCTCGTTCCAAAAATTTTATTCCTCTTAAAAAACCACACTCCAAATGTATACCTGTAAACTCCCGAAAATATATACTCTCTTAAAAGTTTCGCCTCATTTTCGTCCTGACACAGCTACAGAAATGAGAATCTAGATATAAATCTCGGAGTATTTCTAATTTCTATAATCTACAGCATTGTGATATTTTTTGTGTGGAAATATGTAGATTTATTTAAATAAGTGGGATTGTGTGAGGAGGAGAATTATATTATATCATTTTTTTTTTAAATTTGGGATCGATAATCGATATAAGGCTCCGAATATTTAAAAGAGATATGGTGTTGTTTGTATGACAGGCTGCTCCAGTATTGCCATGAGAAACTCGGGCGTGCGCTCTTTCTGTGCGCAAAGAAAAGCAAATTGAATATTTAATTTTTGAGTGGTGAGGGGGGCGGGGAGGAGGAATAATTATCAATATATTTAATGTTTCTTAATTTAAAATCAATTGGAGTCTTTCATTTCAAAATTCGAGTCCAAATTACGATTATATTTCAAATTTGACGCAAATATGCCGACGGCGCTCCCTGTCGGCGGCATTACGTCAGCGTTGCGGCAAATTAATCTGGACTAATCTATATAGTATTATAAAATTTGTCAATGTCAGTCAGCTCTTGGAAATGTCGACCTATGAGTAAGAAATACTATATAGTTTTGTGGTGTTGATGTTATCTTGTGGTCATTTTAGAAAATGGACTTTGAACAATAGCCAGCTGATCTTCTACTTATTCATTTAATCAAAGCCAATTTATAATAAGAATTTACGAATGTTATCAACTATTTTATTTGATAAGTTAATTCTATGTCAGAGGGGCTGCCATACCTTCGGAAATCGAACCCAAGTGCCAACAATGCTGGGCTGACAAATGGCTAATCGAAAAACTTAATTTTTTCTAATATTATTATAGACTACCTGCAAGGTCCACCTTCGGCGGCCCTCTTGCTAGCCAGGGTGTGCTTTGTATAGGAAGAAACAATAAGGGGTGAAAACTTAGTTATGAACTTTCGCCCTAAACAAAGATGGCCGGGTATGTTTTGTAAGCTGCAGACAGCTACAGTTATGTATAACAAACTTGACTTTAAATCATTCTTTTAATCACATTTTATTTCTATTTTTTCTTTAATTTACTATCACTTGGTAACACTCAGTTTAATTTGAACTGAAGTGTTTACACACTCAACATCCGATTCACTCCTTTTTAAAACAGGATCGAAGAGGATGTGTTTACACCCGATAAATAATAGTTCTCTCTAATGTGAATCAGAAGTGGAGGCCGGTGGGAAAGTACAAAGACAATAATTATATTGTTTTTTAAATTATTCTTAAGTTAAAAAAATTATAAATCTCTTTTAAGTTATTGCTTGTTTTTATCATAGGTAGACAGGACCGGTTTATTAGAATTTACCACTCGTTAATTCCATCAATCAAAAATAGCATATTTAATAGAAATTTTCAATTAATGGATACTTCAAAGGGGGAAAACCTTCTGAATAATTAATTCCATAGAAAATTAAAAAAGCAAAAAAGTAGTATTTCAAACAAAAACCGGTTATTTGTATTGGACAAACAAAAACAAGATCAGAAAAGCATACACATTAAACTAGAAATATTTCCGAGTTATGTATAGGACATAAAACAGCAACGAATGATGAACAAACATGACCTTTCTTGATTTTTTTTTAAATTATATTTTTTATTATTTATTTATTATAAAACCACTCGCGAACTTTGATTATAACTATTAATCATGATTGTCACTTCAATTATTGATGATTAAATGTGGTTTTTCCTCCATCCTAATGGATGAATTTTTTTAACTCTTATCCTTTTGGCTTGGTTGCACAACTGAGTGGCGCCAGAGATGTTTCCATGGTAACGATTTCTCGTTGCTGGAGAGAAATCCTTTCAGATTGAATTAAAGATCTACTCCATGGGGACAGTTAATTGAAATTTCGCCATATTGTTTAGGAATTAATCTAAAATCCCTTTAAATATTTTAAAATCTTCTTACTCAATGATTTAAAAATTGTTTATAATATTTTAGAAATATTTTCTTTTTAGAGAGAAAGACTAGTAGCATTTCAATGGGGAATTGATCGAAGGCAACCCAAGGATAATGAAAAAATAAAATTTCGAATAAAACACATTTATTGGAAAGTCATTTTTATTCTCTTAAAGAGAGACGTTTCGGAGGATCTCCCCTCCTTCTTCAGGGTTTTCGTTGACCCTTTTAAATTCTGAAGAAGGAGGGAAGATACTCCGAAATGTCGGTTTTCAAGCGGATTCCAATAAATTTGATTTATTTGGAATTTTATATTTTCATTATACTTGGGTTGTCTTTCATCAATTCTCCATTATTTATAATGAAGGTTATTTAAGTGGATATTGATGAGGCAGTCCAAAAAAGGAAGATAATTTATACTATCTTTTTATTTTTATTCAAAAACCGACGTTTCGGAGGCTATTCCCTCCTTCTTCAGGGGTTTGAAAAGTCAGTGAAGGAAGTCCAATGCGACATTCCCCTCTGTCTCCTCTTTCAGTGGCAGTAACAATAATATATTGTATTTCATTCACAGCAGAACTACATTATAATTCTGCTAAGAATGAAATACAATATATTATTGTTACTGCCACTGAAAGAGAGACAGAGGGGAATGTCGCATTGGATTTCCTTCACTGACTTTTCAAACCCCTGAAGAAGGAGGGAATAGCCTCCGAAACGTCGGTTTTTGAATAAAAATAAAAAGATAGTATAAATTATCTTCTTTTTTTGGACTGCCTCATCAATATCCACTTAATTAACTTCTCAGCCCGTCTCCAAAAATTACTCCAATCTAATGAAGGTTATAATTAAAAATTTGCTTGTTTCCAGTAATTTTATTTAATTAAGTGATTAATAGATCCAAATATTTCGAGGGCTGCAGCATCTCTTGACAAAAAAATCTTATTTTAAAATTCACTAAAAAGTAGAAAATAAATTGCTCTTTAGCATCTATCTGTTCTAAAAGTTTACTTACTGTCATGAATGAAAATAAAAGCGTGGGCACTTTATACTTAATTTAGTAGATTATTTTAATAAGCACTCTTGCTTTTATTTTTAGTTATATTAAATTTTAAACATTTTTTATATGTACTTTTTGATTGGGGAGGTGTCACAAATTTATTTTTTGATCTACATAGATATCAAGATTTTGAATTTGGACCACTCATCATGAATCAAAAGTATAACTATTTTCCTAGTTTTTCCCCCCCATACAATCAATATTCCAAATTGTATGCGAACTTTTTTTATCAGCACTTTTTGTTTGGAAGCGTCACTTTTTTGATCTGGAAATGGGGAATTCGGCTTTAATCCATGCAAAATATAATTTAAATTTTCTTGTAAATTTATTTTTTTCATTTTCACCTTGGAGGGTCCAACTGAAAGATTTGCCAGATTATTAAACCAACTTATTCTTCCAACTTAAACTAATTATTATTTATAACTTCAAAAATAAAACATGGTCTGCTTCTATAAGTGGATTTAAAGAGTAAATTTCATCAATATTTAAATTTATACTATACTTTCTTAACTTCAAATTTGAATGAATGAATTTCAAATTGGAACTATTCTATTCAAATTTATATAAATTAAAATTCTTTTATTTAAATCGTGAAGATCGGATTAAAGAGAATGATCTCCATAGTAATAGTCAACGCTCGAAATCGAGTAGTCACTTCACCTCCATATCTGAAATTTTTTATAAAAAAATATATTTTTATTAATTTGTGAACATTATTTGGCAACTCAAGTAAATATACAGTGGACGCCCGTATAACACGCTCCCATAAAACGCGAATTCTTATAACGCTACGAAAAAATTGCGACTAGTACTCATATAACGCTATAAACAGTCCCGTATAAGGCGTAAGATAAATTTAACACTTTCACATAGTTTCTGATTTTTGAAGCTGACGAAGAAAAAAATAGTAATAAATACACATTTAAAGATTTAAGAGAAAAATAATTTTATTTAACTTTTAGTAAAAATACATGTATGCACCGCAGTATTTAACGTTTATTCACTATCGGAAGAAGCAAAAACTCATGTACATAAGGGGTGACTTTCAGTCAGAAGATGCTGTCCTAAAACGACCCTTCATTTTTGAAAATGTCATTTTATTCTTCGCAAAATTCATCGATAAACGCTTAATATAATTTTTCAAATTTCACATTAGATATTTTTCATTTGATATTAAAGACAGAGCGAACAGTCTATCACTTTGACTAAACCTTTCTATCTTAGCGGCTCTGTCTGAGTACTTTCAATAAATATTTTTTTGGTTTCTATAAAATAATAGGTTTGGAAAAAATTACGATATCTATGGTTTGACAGTACGGCCTGCACTTAGCCTCTTTGTTTTTATTAATACTTATTCGTTTTTTTTGTTTGTTTTTTTAAATTTATAAAGTCTACAAATAGATGCTAGGCAGGGAGGTCCCTTGCGGTAGTCATTCCCTTAACTAATATGTTAATTTAGTTGCCTAAATACCAGGGGCCCCAGGATCGAGTTGTGGCTATTAAATGGCTGGAGTAATGCTACTCCTTGCAAACAGCGAGTATGTCTCGACAGGTTTGAACATGATTGTGCCTGTTGATGCTTCCCCCAGACTCTGCTCGCTAGACAAGTCAGTTTGTCTGTAAAACAATTTTATAATAAGGTAGACAAAATATTATTAAAAATGCGGCTAAGTGCAATTAAATACTTCTGCCAAAACATCTTTTTTAGTTCATCATTCACAATTAATTTTTGTTCAATTTATAGATTTTAAATGAAAGTTAAGCGTTTAGTAGATGTAAACTAATTTACTTTCATCCTCATAAATACAAAGAATTATCCATGAAATAGCAAAAAAGATTCAAATATGAAATCTCCAAAATTATATTCATAATCTAACGTTAAAAAGTTCCATAACCATAAATTTTATGTTAAAGCTAAGCGAAATAAAGCTAAACGAGATTCATATGTGACACGGTATAAAGATACTCTTGAAGGTCTGAGATTTTAGGGATTTGCCGCATCCACAGCATCCATGGACTGAAAGTCACTGATGTACATGTATATGGTTCCAAACGTGAATGAAAATTTTAATTAAGGTATCACCGAAGACAAGCAAGGCTGGGCGTACTTGAAGTTATATAACTTGGTCTGATAACTGCTCGACAAAAATTAAACTAAAATTTATCCCCGTAAACCTAACAATGGATTCCAGTAGAGTTGTATACGCTGATTATCATACAATTTCGCGATTTTTTACAGCACGTCAGAGTTTTAAGATATTATCGGTCAACATGACGAAAAAGGCCATTTTGACCTATTTTCGAGTCCCATTAAATACATTATTAAACAACAATATTTGAAATCAAAATATTTTGTTGATATAATAGAAAACTGCTTCCTCTTTTATTTTCAAATTACCATTTGTTTTTAGCTCAATTAGAACTCGGGTTATAACTAAAAAATCTAAGACCTTGTGTTTTTATCTATGTTTATTATCCTTTATAATCATGTAGTTTTAGTTTTTTAGATATAACTCGGGCTCTAATAGAGCTAAAAACAAGTGGTAATTTGAAAATCAAGGAGGAATCTGTTTTATATTACGTCAACAAAATATTTTGATTTCAAATATTGCTGTTTAATATCTAATGGGACTCGAAAATAGGTCAAAATGGCCTTTTTCGACGTTTTGACTAATAATATCTCAAAATTTTTGTGCCCGATGCCAAGGGAAAGAAAAAAAAAATCTCAAAATTCTGACGTGTTGTAAAAAATCGGGAAATTTCATGATAATCAGCGAATAAAACTCTACTGGAATTCATAGTTAGGTTTACGAGGAAAAAATTTTGTTGAGCAGTGTAATGTATGTCCCGTATAACGGGATTTCTTATTACGCGGAACGTATTCCCCGGGTTATTCGGGAGTCCACTATACTACAAAATATATTTACGTATTCATTAAAAATAAATAAAAATTGGAATTTTTTAATTGATTAATCTTATTTTGAACTTAAAAAGTTATACTTTCAGTATGGCTACATATACGTTTCATTCACTCTTAAACATTTATAATGATAAAATATTGAGAGGTTTGAATCTATCTAGATATTTATAGAGATATATTTGCCCGTGTGTCTTTCACTCTTCTCTACCTCTGGCTGTTTATCAGGAAATGTGTGTGTGTGCGTAGAAATTTCTCCAAATATCGTTTCTAACTAAGTCAAATGGAAATTTACACTTCACATATCAGCAAATAATTTAAAGATATAAACAAATAATGTCGAAGGGAAAATAAGGATAAATACATTCATCATAGCCGACTAACATTTAGTACAAGTCATCAATTTTACAGTATCAGTTTCTATTTTGTAAACATCGCGATAATTTGAAATGTAAATATTTTTTTTTGTTTGGTTTTTAATAACTTATTTAAACTCTAAAATATATATTTAATTAAGGCCTGATTACTGGCAGCAGTTCAGCCACCCGAACCTTATCTATCTATCCTCTTTTCTCTCAGCTATCAAAGCCGACCATGACAGCTATTTATCGAAAACGGGGCACCCCGATTCTGAGCTATATTTATATTTTTAGAAAATTAATACTAATAGTTTTTCCCTAATTTTCCGTTATGATATTTACACAGGTATGACTAGTTTAATTTTCACTATACGTACTGTAAAATATAATATTATGTGAGATTAAAGTTGTATAAACACGATATTATTGAAAATTATAAATATATTATCTACCTAATTAATAAATTTATATTGAATAATGTAAAGTAGGTATTGGCTAAATAGCCAAACTCAATAATATTATATTTTCAGCTAAAATAATGAATGAATTTCTATTACAGCTACTATACTGTATCTGACAAGTTAATACTTTACCTCACTATGTGTTGATTAAATAGAAAGAAGATCTACCACACTTTGAAGAGGTATACAAAATGAAAAAATTTAACTAATAGAAAAAAACTGAATATATTTTTGAAAAGAACATAAAATAAATTTTTTTAAATGTGTTTTTAACATTATATCAGACAAAAAAAGGGGGTGGGTCAAAAATGAACATTCTAGCCCTTTCGACCAAACTCATCCAAATTTTGTATACACGCCCAGAAAGCTAGAAATGCAAAAACTAACCACCCAAAATGGGGTGTAGAGGGGAGGGTTCAAAAATGAAAATTCTGGCCCTTTTCGAGTAAACTCAAACAAATTTTGTATACATAGTTTGGTCGAAAGGGCTAGAATGTTCATTTTTGACCCCCCCCCCATTTTTTCTTGTCTGACATAATTCTTAAAATATATTAAAAAAATATATATTTTATGTTCTTTTCAAAAATATATTCAGTTTTTTTCTAGTCAATTTTTTTCATTTTTTTATTCCTCTTCAAAATTTGGGAGATCTATGCCCCATCCTGTATAATGGGTAGCATTAAGGCCGCCGAGAGCTTATCAGGGCTCCGGAGTTGAATCTTATCGCGTTCCTTCCTTCGTATTAAATACTTTTTATTCCACAAATGAAAAACTATCGTACATAGGTCCTGTCTCAGCACTCGATCCAGGAATCCACTCTTTCTAGTTTTATTTGGTGAGCCCCTGGCCAATTCATAGACTGGGTCCCGGGGCTGTATCCCCACTCCCTCTCTTCGTCTCTGGGTACCGTTAATTATACAGTCAACTTCAAAATATTTCTTTTTTTTTCTTGCAACATAGACAACCAAATGTATACCGTTCACACTCATATTATACATAGAGTAATTGTTCGATTATAGCTAGGCTGAATTAATTTGTAATTCACTTAATGTGCCATACTACTCTTTGCAATGGTTATGTAGAAAACATAATATAGGTACTGTTAGCTGTATAGTCCCTGCAGCGTAGACAACCGGGAGTACTGCATACATTCACTGTATTTTCTAATAATAAACTAGGAGGTTTCAGCCGAAACTTAAGCACAAGATCTTACCTTTTTTTTAATATTTTCAATGATATTGAATCATGAATGTTTTTTTTCAAAAAAGACAATCTTTGTATTCCGAAGTGGGCCCTTGCATTATGAAAATAAGAAAGAGAAGTAATTTCAGGGAGTGGGTCTGAGTTTGAATCTTTGGATGCGGTTGTAATTATATAATTTTAGTTAATGCACTGTATACTGTATCTCCCTATCTAATAGTTATTTTTAGACATAAAATTTATATATTGTTAGTATAGTCAATCTCAACAGTTTTTTCATGGTTACCTGCAATGGTCACAACTTAGATGCTAGAGAATAGCTTATGTTTATGCAATAGTACTATCCATATAGTACTATATTTCATTTAAGATAATGAACGAATTTTTATGAGTTCATATTGTATACTGTGCTCTACCTGACCAGACAATTATACAGACTATTACAGAGTGTATTGGTTAAGTATTTATAAAAATAATAATTATATTGTTGAATGAACATCAGCTTGCTAGCAACCTATAATTCTGGCCACTGAACTTCTATGAACTTCTACTTTAGGTATTGCAAGCAAGCATGAGAAAATCTTCTACGGTCGACTGTAAATAGGCTATATACTAATCTGAGTCCATTCTTTGATCTGAATTTCTGAACTCTAATGTGAACTCATGAAACTCCGGACCTAAATGCAACTGGTCGTTGAATGAACATTTATATCTGAACATCGATTTTTAAAATGAATAAATAAATAAGATCTGTTCTAATTAATTTAATTGATTGAAATTTAAGTGATATTTTTAACCTTATTTATCACTCTAATCGATAGTTTTATTTAAATAATATATAGTAATTAATTCCATCGATTAGCAAAAATCGAAAGTATATAAAATTATCCTAGCAACATATATATGATTTCTAATTTTGATATTGCATTGCAATCAAAACTGAAATTATTCAATCATTAAAAATAAATTACATATTATAACATTGAGTACAAGCAGTATAGTAATCAGAAAGGTGTTTTGACTTAAGGTTTTTCCAAATTCCGAAATTGTTTTTAATTAAAAAATGAAAGTGGTTCGGAGAAGTCACCTCTAGGAAGGCTATTTATGGTATCGTGAATAGTGTCTGAAATTAGCCCTGCTATTAACAAGCATTTCACATTTTAGAGACTCGGGAATTAATTTTGAAGTATTATTGTGATTATTATATAATTTTTTTACCGTTTCTTGAATTGTCAATAATTGATACCAATCAATGGAATAATAAAAATAGTTTTAAAGCGGAGCAATTGTTTTGTTATACTTTAATGGCTATGTTCTTATCTTGTGAGGCTGATCGTATATACAGGCCGGTAAACTATTGTGGCTATTTATTTTTTCTGCCAACGGGTGGTGGAAGAGCGTTTTTGCGGCGACACGAGGATTTTGGGCAGATAGTGCCAGCAGATTTTTATTCTAAAATATCATATCTTCTAAATTATATATCTGTTGCAGTAAAAAACCGTTTTAGTAAGAATGGGGTCTTACTAGTTAAAACGCGTTTCACTCAATACCTTTGTGGCAATTAGAATTTACTGATGATGATTGAGTTTGGTTCAAAGGTCTAGAATCTTCATTTTTGACTCTCCGCCTCATTTTGAGTGTTTATTTTCAAAAGTTTTTAAACCAAAATGTCAAAAATTAGAAACAAAGTTATAGAGGATGTAATTTTTGACATTTTCGTTTAAAATTTTTGAAAATAAACACCCAAAATGAGGTGTAAGGTCAAAAATGAAGATTCTAGACCTTTGAACTAAACTCAACCAATATCAGTAAACTCTGGTTGCCACAAAGGTATTCAGTGAAACGCGTTTTGACTAGTAAGAACCCGTTCTTACTAAAAATGGGTTTTTATTGCATCATATATAATGGTGTCGTTTAGAGTAGATGGTAGACGTATAAATGATCAACTTCTGCGCTTCGTTCACCTTTTATGCATAGTGCATACTTAGCAACAAAAAGTTACAAATCAATAATCTTCGGATGAGACATTTGTATAACATAAATTGTTTTGTTTCAAACAAGATTTAAATTTTTTTTATTTTTTGATGTTGTGCTCTAGAATGCTTATTACTTGTGTAAGGTGGGTAAGAGAATTAGTACTACGTCAAAAGTTGGAGTCAGTGCTACGGTTAAATCAAAAGACACACATAATAAAATTAAAGAAATCCAATATAATATGACTATTTGCGTTTTCCGTTGGACAATTCAATATGTGCTTTCCTGCACTTATTGCATCGGTTTTATTAGACATCTAAATTAACTTAATACTAAAGCTATATAGAATTGATAACGTCAGTACCTACTCATTCTGAGTGCGTTCTAGATTCCAACACTAAACATTTGATATTAATTTATTATTACAAATTTTATATATTTTTTGTAAGTGGACTACTAGTCCGTAAAATTATCTAAATAAATAAAAATAAATAAATATTTAAAGAAATTGTTATTTTTTAACGTTTCTATTTCAGTCAGACCTAAACTAGAAATCACTCACCATAAGAAACAAGATATTTTAGATCATATAGTATGAAATAGTCTTTCATCAGTTATTTCAGGTAACGAATGTTCATTAGTAGAATTGTTTGTTTGTTAATTCCCTGCACCTGCAAGAAATAAATAGTTTCTTTAAAGAAATTCGTATCGACGTGACTTCTGGTCATATAAATAAACGTAGTATTTTTATCTATACTCACGTTTGTAGAAGCTATTATTAGAAACCTTTCCAAACAAGTTAATTAAAAATAAATATCTTAAAATTAGGGTTACATATCTCTATTTATAGGTATAATTGTTGTGATTAGTGAGAGTGGTCAAGATCTTTTCACTATGTCCAGTTAAAAGATCTCTTATTTTTTCTAATAACAAGTTTTATATACCTATATACTAAAGGGGGCCGTGGGAGTGAAAGTGTCACCAACTTGTATTGAATTGATATATATATATATAAAACGAAACGATAAATTTCATCGCAAGACAATGGGAGCGGGTCAGAGGAGAGAATCGGGTTGGCTCGATTCCGATCCCTAAAATAGGACTTTATTTGACCCAAGAACCAAGGTTAAAGCGCACTTGATAAATAGAAGGTGGTTTGTGTAGGCGATGAAATTGAACACCCCTTTTCTTCTTTCTTACTATACAAAGTACACTTATCTCATTTCCCATGCGTAGTACGATATATTAGACCCAGATTATAAAAAAGAGTAGCTGAACAAACAAAAAGAGCTAAATCTTAATCCTAGTAGTTATATATTCTTCAACTGAATTTCCAAATTAGATAAATATTCTGAAAATAGAAATATTTTTTTTTTTTTTATAGAGTCTTAAATGTAGACGTGTTTCCAAACCAATGAAAGTAATCAGTGGCATATTCAGATTTTTGTTTCGTTGGGAAGTCGCTTTTTCCTGCGTAATTTTGATGATTTCCGTTAAAATATAATATAAGGTATACATTTATATAGGACATAAGTCACACGTTTTCATTTTTTGAATAAATGTAAAAATATCTTCTAAGGCCATCGAAAAATAAAAGCACTTAAATCCAAAATCTTGAATAAAAAAAACTAAAAAAAAAAAAATAAACTGCAACGGATCGTTGCTAAACTTTATCCAAATTCATTTGAAATATTAATATGTTCTAGAGTAAAGTACTTTAAAATATAATTTTACTAAAAACTTTATTTAACCTTTTTTGTGGTCCCCAAGGTACTTAATTAGAATATTTAATTTCATCAAAATTGATTAAGTCATTTTCAAGATATTTAGAAAAAACTAAAAAAGTACTGAAATAAAGTACTAATGTTTGTGGACCGATATGTACCAAAAACTAATTAATCAGCGCTTCATTTTGTTAAAATACTGGTAGGTTTTCACTTTCAATTCAATCGGTGCAACGGTGTGGAAAAATTCGATAAAAAAAACGATAACACACATACATACATCCCCACGCACTTCCAAAAAAATGGCACTTTTTGGCCTCTCGACGAGATCCCAGGTAATTTTTGGCAAAACCGTCACGTGCTAAAATTCAATCTAATTGAATACTTCAATTTATGACCTTAATTGAGTCCATGGGTTCCGTAGTCTTTACCTGAGGACCCTTTGAAGTCGCGCTTGCCACGCGACCGATTACAATACTTTCCCCGTGCTTCGCATTGGATAAAGTAAAAAGAAACACAAATTAGATATAATAATAATACCTATATTTAAAAATAATATAACATAAATATACTATATATAGTATTTTTGGTAAACCCTCCAAAAAAATAATTAAAATTCTACATAAAAATAATTTCAAGCTTAATTAATATGTCTCTGGAGTGTGATTTTTAAGGAGGATAAACTTTTACAAATAACATCTAAGGCTAGAGAAGTTTCACTTCCTCTATGAGGTTATGTGGATAAGGCTCACCCATTTCAGTCATTTCCTAAAATTAAAAATCAAAATAAAACATAAATGAAAATTTATTAATAAAATGAATAATCCAGTTACTCGGCGAGCTTCGTTATTAAACATTTGACTCGAGAGTTTACCTCTTCAAAATCCATGACAACATACAAAATTAATTTCGATTTAAAATGACGTTATGAGAAAGCTCTAAACCTCCTCCTGTTTTTAGATGATTTTTGTCTCTGTCTATGTTTAGAAACGGCTTAATTAAAATTATGAAAAGAATTACAAGCACACCCATTCTCTCCTTATCAACATAAACTAAGAATGAATTTGTTAAGTATTTTGAATGATAAAAGATTCGGAACCCTAAGTATGCATCTCGCCTCGCACCTGGCCGGCTTATAAATATTTTGTGTTGATTTATAATAGATTAACTACTAATAATGTTTAAACAATCATAATGAACTAGTTTTCTCTCAATATACTTGCTTTTTTTCTTTTTCGGCAACATTTTTTAGTTTGTACTAAGGCGTTAACTCGCTCTGGATAATCGATATAATGTGCTCTGCTGTTTCTGTTTTGCAAAACTGACTTAATTATATTTTCTTGAGGTGGAATTTCAAACGGCACTAACAAGAAGGACTTCTTATTGATTACTATTATTAATTATCTGTTCATCGCTACACGTGTGTACACTTAAAGCACAATAACAAACCTTCAATACAATAATTTTAATTTCAACATCGACTTTTACAAAATAATTTAGTAATTACTAGGTTAAATTAGTATTCAGGGTATAAATAACGAAACAATTATTGAATTTTTTCCCTTTTATTTTCTAATCACGACGTTTCATCCACAATTTGAACTTTTTCAGTTCTTAGATTTTATCCAGCAAAAAATTAATCGTTACATAAATTGCACTGCCAACATTAAAATACCTTCCATTAATTTACTTAGGCATTGACTTTGTAGACACGGCGCAACCACGGAGGGGGGGGGGATTCATTCTGTACCCCCCCCCCCAGGACAAGGAAAAAATTCAGAGTAAAAGCAAAAATGAAACTAATATTTGGTAAATTTTAATGAATATTTTAAATATAAATTAAGACAAAAAAAAGGATTCTATTTCCATATATTTTTTTTTTTTTTTTTTTTTTTTTTTTTTTAATGCAATCGAATGCAAGAGAGGGGTGCACCAGTAAAGATGTAGCCCCTATGGATCTCGAAAGACCCTTGCATTACCGAAGAGAAGGGAAAGTTGATTAAGAGAGAGGGTGTAGACGTAGGTGTCTATGCACCCTGGTTTTGAAGGTTTGAAGATCATAGGTGCTGGGAAAGATAGAGGCTGGGAGAGAGTTCCAGTTCCTTGAAGTCATGGGGATATATGTATTCGCGAATGAAGTGGTCCGGCACTTTTCCAATTTGACCGCGAAAGAGTGTTGGGAGTCGGCAAAACGTGTGCTGCGTGCAAAGCATGCTTTGGGGGGAATTATTGATTTTATCTCATCAGAGCACCTGCTGTGATAGTATCTATAGAAAAGGGAAAGGGCAGAGACATCTCTTCGATGAGCTAGCGAGTCGAGGGAGTCGGTGAGGGTAGAATCGTCAATTAGTCTGACGGCTCGTTTCTGAATTGCATCAAGGGTAGCAAGAGAATATTTTGAGGCTCCTCTCCACAGATGAGAGCCGTATTCGAGACAGGGGCGGATTTGGGCCTTGTAGATGGTGAGAAGTTGTGGGGGTTTGTAAAATCGCTTGGACCTGAATAAGAAGCCAATCTTCCTTGCTGCAGATTTCACCACAGAGGAGATGTGTTCATTCCAAGACAGGTCAGGTGCGACTGAGACGCCCAACATAGATAGGCTGTCACACATTTTCAGGGTATTCGAATCGAAGTGAATATCAGGGAAATCTCTATTTTCGCGCCTAGAAATTAGACAACATTGAGTCTATATATATATATATATATATATATATATATATATATATATATATATATATATATAGTATCGTAGCTGATCTTACAAAACCTTGAAAGTCCGATTTTTGGTCAAATACGTATTATACGTTTACACTGACCCGTTTGTCTATTGAAACCTTATTATTCTATTCCAATTTAATTTCGAGCTAAGGACAAATAATAAATTTTGCATTGTATTTGTATGTATTGTTACTAAAATGGTTTTTCTTGTTTTCTGGCAAACAATGAATTTAGGACTTACAAGGTTTTGTAAGATCAGCGACGATATGTGGGTGGGTGTGTAGGGGTATGTATTAGCCTCCTCTAGAACAAAATCCTAGTTACGCCACTGAACACAACAGTACTACAAATCCGTAAAAATGCATCAACATTATTGAGTGGAATGCATTTTAATGTTAGTAGTGCAATTTATGTAACTTTCTGGAAAAAAATCTAAGAACCTGAAGAAGTCCAAATAATGGATGAAACGCCGTGATTAAAAAATAACAGCGAAAAAATTCATTAATTATTTAGTTTTTTTATACCATGAATACTAATTTAATCTAATAAAAGAATGGATCTGAATTAGAATAATTTAATATTAGTTTCTTTTTACAATTGAAGTAAGAGTAAATAAAACCCCCCTACATGTTTATGCAAATTTCAATCATACAAATTATGCATAATGATTCGTGACCCAGTGGGGGGTCCACCAAGCAGTCTATATTTCTATCCATTTATGGTATCTACTTGGTTCTTTCAGCGAGGTTCAAGGTTAGATAGATGCAGGTTCACAGAAACATCATTTTGGCCTTGTATGTCGAGTACAACCTCATCTTTATTTTTATTGTTGAATTTCGTTAAACATTTAATATTCATTTGGATGCTGCGTTGGCCATTGCCCTTTCCTGGCCTTGAGACCCTCTTTTGAATACTTTCCAGGAAGACCCTCGGGCTGGAAATACTAATGTAAGAATCTATATTGAATTTAGATGCTAGTATACATATATATATATATATAAATATGTCTCGGTCATCTTTTACAAAACTTCGTAATTTGAAAACTACTTATTACTAGTATTAACAGCTCTGCTCTAAAAATAAGTTGATATCTTAAGAAACTTTTAAATGAAATTGAGCAAGAATGATAGATAAACTGAAACAAAAGGAAATATAAAATTTTGTAATAACAATGACAGCATAATAATGATCGAAGTAAAAAAATAAAAACTTTTTCAGGACTCGGTGCGCTCTCCGTGAATTTCAGTGATATATTAACAATTTTTTGTCAGTGAAATACAAAACTGAAACTAGCCGGAAAGTTGCAGTTTATACATACAAACTTTTGAGCCAAATTTCAAGAGCCATATAACGATTCTATTTCTTTTTACAACTGGTAATTCTTTAAATTGAAAGTTTCTTTTTGCCGAGAGTAGCAGAATTTTTATCAATTGAAGGAGACGATAAAAGAGGGTGTCTTCTGCTGGAATTATAAAGCAAAGCCCTCGAAACTATAGTCTCGTTTTAAATAAATTAAAAATTGAATAGACACACTCTTTTATTGTCTCCTTCAATTGGCAATTCTTTAATTAGAAATTCCCAAATTCAATCTTTTTTTTTCAATACATATACATTTTGCTAACAAAACGAACTTTTTAGAAGCTTTCATTATTGAGTTATCATGGATGTCGGAATCGAGGCAGTCACACAAATGACAGAAAAAATCATATTTAACAATGAATTTTTTTTACGGGGTAGCATGTCAGCCAGCTAACCAAGAGGACCCGAGTTCGAATCCGACTCGAGGCATCTGGCTAAAATCTGACCCCCGAGGTAGAGACAAATTTAAATAAAATAATTAGTATCGTAAATGGCTTATGGCTAGAAAGGCCGAAAAGCCAAAAAAAAAGTTTGTTTGTTTCTATGACATCGGGAACACAGCCCATTTCGTAAGATCTTTAATAAGTATTTTTATATCAATGTTCCTTGAGACCCTCTTTTGAATACTTTTTAGAAAGACCCTCGGGCTGGAAATACTAACGTAAGATGTGTGCTTGAGCGGACTTCCTGATCCATAGGCAAGGATTCCACACACTTAACTAACCAGTCCACAGTTTCGGATATTTATAATCACAAATATACATAAATACTCTGGTCTTTAGGGTTCCCTGATTATCAAATTTTCAAAAGATTTAATTCTCAAAAATATATTTCATCATACCGGATGATTTTTTTATCTGTCTCTGTCAATTCTCATATATACCCACGATAACTCAAGAACGCAAAGTGTAGAATGTCCATTCTGGTGGTAAAATGTTTTTATTTTCAAACTGAAAAACAACTTAATTTGTAGCTTTATAGATTTCTAAATTCGGATTGAGAAATACGAAATCAGTTCATAACACTTGAACGATTCAATAACTAATGAACTCAAATTCACAATACAAGTTTGTATTAATAAATTGCATTTCAACTTTCTAGTTCAAACCGTTCAATGACAAAAAATTTGCTAAAATCCATTAAATTTTCGAGAAGCGTATTGAGCCTAGTAAAAGTTTTTACTTTTTCCTCCAAACTATTTTGAAAATGAAAGGATATATTTTTTCTTCTATATGGAATAGATTTTGAAACGAATTGATGCGCAAATACATACAAAGAATTAAAAATAAAACTATACAAATCTAATGTTGCTAATTATTCATTAATTAGTGTATTTATTTATTTATTTAGAAAAATAGATAAAAATTTCAAGGTTTCGATTGCTAATTATGGGAATGTTTTCAAGTGGCAAGGCCGTTTGGACCACGTATCCTTCAATATATGATGACCACAAATACTTGGGATTCCAATTCAACGCATAAATATCCCTAAAGTTCTTTCCTCCCTTTTTTTCTAGTAATATTGAAAATTCAATTTATTGATAATTAAACTTTTTATAGGCTAATTACATAATTACAATAATAATAAAATAATTAGAAGAAAAAATAAATTTCTTCAAGACTCACTACTGAAAATTTTGCTGATTTTGCAATTTTTTGTTAAAGAACGGTTTGAAAAACTGAAACTTGGTAGAAGAGTGCGGCTTATTAAAACAGCCATTCGATTTCGATATTATTAACCTTTTCAAGTGGAAATTCTGAAGCTTGAAAACCCAAATTATATGCTAATTTGTTCTTTGTTTTGAAAATATGTACTAATATTTTGGCACCAGAACGAACTTTCACCTATCTTTTGATGTTGAGTTATGATGATATAGGAAATCAGACAAACAAAAACATCACACTCTTCGCTTGCTAAACCTAGCTAACAAGGTATTAGTACATAGTAATTGCCAATAACATCAGGCCCACTCGGCAAGCGAAGCACGCAGGTTGGCTAGAGTGTTAGATTCAGTCAAAAATTTACATTTTTTTATCATTATTTGTGCTATCAAACAAATGTCTGAAATGCGCAAAGGCTTGAAACAGAAAAATTCTGTCTCTCCTTCTGTATATATGTCAGTCTTTGTGTATTTCTGGATTCCGAATAATATTCCCTGAGCTTAGGGGTTCAAGTGGTTGCTCGGGCAGTAAGAAACCCTGAGAAAAATTTCCACTTTATGTCTATTTTTTTTTTTTTTTTTTTTAAATAAAAATTTATTCTTCTTCTTCTTATTCTTCTATATAGGTGTGAACACCTGTTTCTCCAACATATTATAATCAGTCATCAGGGTCATAACTCTCTTTCCATCGTTTTTTTGGTCTTCCACGGCTTCTGACCCCCTCGGGACGGGTTTTTTCCAATATTTTCGTGAGACGGTCGTCTTGCATTCTGTCTACATTGGCAGCCCAGCATCTTCTTCTTACATGAACCCAATCGACTATGCCCTGAAGACCGCTTATTTTCCTAAGGTGTTCGCTCCGGATTTTGTCATGTAGGGTCTTCGAATGGATGGCTCTTACAACTCTCATCTCAGTTGTCCGGAGAAGCTGCTTTGTAACGGTTGTGTCTGCCCTGGACTCAGTCCCATATGTTATTATCGGGCGAACACAGGTCTTATATATCCTAATTTTACTTTCGGCAGACATAAACTTATTTTTCCAGACTAGATTGGATAGACAGCCCAAAATTTTTGCACCTTTGATGACTTGCGAAGTTACTTCTTCCTTAAGGTTTCGATATAATAAATACAATAAAATTTATTGTTTATTTAAAATAAATATTTATATTATTTACTATTTATAAAAATTACTAAATTAAAAAAATAATTAGATCATAATTTTTGAACTTTATTTAAACATACGATTGAGGTGCCATCTATTTATTAATTTAAAATTCTCCAAACTAAAAGTCCTAGTTTTCTTGCTTGTACAAACATGAAAATTTAATTTTCGACAGATTTACAAGAACTATGAAAAATACAAAAATGTAGAATACAGATAAAAAATGTAAAGGAAATTCGGATAACTATTTGTTATTAAAAAACCTTGTAAAATATTTAAAATCCGTGGAGATCGAGCCTCATAAGATTTTTTTCGAAGAGCTCTTTAATTTGAAAGCTAAACGATTAAAAATTTCTTATTTTCAATAATTTTGACTGTGATTATATAATCGAGGGTGGTATATATTTGCTGTCCTCTGAGTGAATAGGTCAAGAAGTCTCTTCAGTGTATCTGCTAAGTACCAATCCTCTTAAAAATATTTTGAAACTTCGCATTTTAAACGTGTCTGTGAATAATATGTATAATGTATATATAAGAAAGTTAAATCTTAATATGAGACTTTAATTTATTTACTTTAGTATTCTTATAAGTTAATGGAAAAAATAATAATTGCAAATCAATTCTTTTAGAGCTGCAAGGACAAACGGATATGACTCAAAAGAAATTATCTCCTAACAAAAAAAATAAATATATAAATAAATAAAATAATAATAATAAAGTAAAAAATGAAATACATAATAACATTTGCATTATCTATGAATGTACTATAATTTTTGCTGATTAGTGATAAATAATTCATTTATGCTGTCGCACAAGATGAGCGTTATGTTTACGTAATTACGCTTTTATACTATTGTATGACTCTTTGTACATCTGTCAGAGTAATGTACGTCACAAACTAAATATGATACAGACTTTAAATTTGCAATTAAATGTATTAATTTCCACTGAATTCAAAAATCGTATTAAAATTTCAATCGAATAAATTTTTTAGTAAGAGATTTCGCTTGGTTGAAAATAAAAAATATTTTTTGTTATAGGCTAAGGAATAAGTAGTTAATATTTATCAAAATTGATTTAACTGAATTTAAAAATAACTAGATTATGATTTTTGAATGGAACTCTTCGTTAATTAAAGATTTTCCAAATCATGAAAGATCTCTTTATGTACTTATAATTTGGAAAAAAATTTAAATATCTTTCACTTTAAAATAGAGGCGATACAGGACACCAAAATGATAATTTTTAGGTGATTTTTGTACTTATAGGTTTAAGAAGTGGCATAGCTTAAAATTATGAAAAAATTGCGTGAATTCGCTCTTTCTCTCCTTTTCTATGATAAATAAGAATGAATTTGATATCGCAAGTATTTCGTAGATATAGGGTATTAGACTTGCACTAGGCCGGTTTTTCTATGGGTAAGCTAGCTTATAAACATTTTCAATATTAGATAATAAACAAAAACAAATTGACATTTTTTGATTAAATTTAATACTACATCGGCGGCCCAGCGTGTTTGTCTCACCAAATATGTCAAGTTTGTGTATATTCTTGATCATATATTTACAATAAAACATTCTACATATATATTAAATATAATATTAAGTTAATTAAGAAAAAATAATTTAAAGACCAGTATCAAAAACGTTGTTAGATATATGTTATATTTAGAAGTTAGAAGGGTAAAGTCACCCTTCTGACATCTAAATTAAGCATATCTAATAACATTTTTGATACTGACCTTAAATTGATTTTTTCTTAAATAAATTAATATTGAGGAAATACCTGCAACGAACTGAATTTTGAAAAATTGTATATTTTCAAAAATCAAAAATCCTCACTAAATTTTAATCGTAATATAATAGTAAATAAATTATTTATTATATTATATTGTGGCATGTAGACTTGTCTCTTCTCTTAAATATTGCATAACTCACAGGCGCTACGCGGCAGCTGAGTCTAAACAGGGAAAAAAAATGGCACTTGATTATTATACAATAAAATAAATTTAAACAGATATTATTTAAACTTTTTTATTGTAGTAAATGCAATAGAATTTAGTAAAACAGTTTGTATTAATAGTTTCAAGATTAAAAGCCCAAACCATTAGATAACAGAAATTTTTCTTAATTAGAAGTATTTTCTTTTGGATATAGAATGATAGAACTCAAAAGTTTTTTGAATAGGCAACCCAAAGATAATGGTAGATACAAAATTTGATCAAAATAATTTATTAAAACATAATTTTCACTCTTTTAATTAAAAAAAACGAAGTTTCGGAGGATCTTTTCTACCTCCTCGTGGTTCCAATAAGTCGACAAAGGATGCTTGTAACCACCTTCTTCTTATGCTAAATTTTGGCTTTATAGTTTCCCATTAAGACCAAAAGAACATGAATAAATTATTTTATTCAAAATTACGATAGTTATCTTCATCAAATCACAACTTTATAATATACAAATGAGCTGCTTCAAAGGGGATTTTATTAATTATATACTATATTTGAATTCGCTAGAAAATTATCAATTTTTCTTATCTTACTTAATGGTATTTATAAATTTATTAATGTGAAGAAAAAATTTAATACCCATTGATAGGAAGGTTTTCAAAGAAAAAGAAAGTCGTAAAAAGTTATTTCTGGTGCCAAATTGTTCGTATTTCTAAAACCAAAAACTGAATAGATATTGGATTATCTTGCTTCAGAATTTTGTAATATAGTATAGTAAATGCAGTAAATCAGAAAAATCGAACCATAGAGAACATAAAAACGGTTCTAGTAATTGTGATAAGATTTGATAAAAAAAAGTTTTTAATATCTTTTTTACGAGTACATATTAAAATTTTCTAGCCTATACATTTACCAAGAAAATTGATTAATTAATGATTCTTCTTAATAGAATGAATGTGGATATCCTTCTCCATTTTTTTTCCAATAAAATAAAAATATTAAAAGAACAAAGCTATGACATAAAGTTTTTATTTCCCAAGACAATGGATGCTTCAATATACTTATAATTAAACAAATATCTAATTTTAATTTGAGATACCGTCATTTATTTATTTTTTTCCTATTAAATTAAAATTTAATGCTTACGGAGTGACCTGAGTCACACCGGTTCTCTTGAATTATGAAGCCATTTCATCAAAAATATGAGCTTTTTGAAATTGAAGACAGTTAACCGTTTCTTATTTGGAACAAGTTACAAATTTCTAGCACAAACGGCTCCTTAAAAAAAATCGCTAACTCTTCCTAATTTGCAAAGAACCTACTGAGTTTCCCTAATTGAACTTCAGTTTTATTTTCAAAAAAAGAAAAATTATTCAAAGAAAAAGAACTCTATAAAATAAAAATAATATATACATAATTTCTATTTTTATTTTATCGCGTCATTTGAGTGAGGAAGTCTCCGAAACCTGTATTTATTACCAAATACAGAACCAGCAGGTAATACGTCTATTCACCGACCATTTTTGGTCCATTTGAATCAAAATAAAAAAAAGGGGGTAGAGATTGAGAAAGTGTGCATAATAGAATGTTTATTTATTTTTATTCGAATCATTTTCTGGTCTACGGCTTAGTCTAACCAGTCCGGAACTGAACAGCAACAGCAATTGGCTCAACTGCTATTGTGCGATGCTGTATTTGCAGATTTCCATCTTAAAATTCTCCCGTGAAGGTAAACAGGTTTGCCGGTCTCTTGGCAGATGCCAGTTTCCAGTTGCCGGCTCTCACGACCCTCAACGCTCAGCTCTCCGTATTGGATTTCGTAGAAAAAATACCTCGATGACATTAATTTGCCCAAATCCCCACCATTTTCTAGCAGGAATTTATTCAGAATAATTAATCGTAGTATATACTGGTAGTAGGAGCAATAGTGAAGTTGGCGGCCTTGGCTTGTTGGAAGCAAACAATTCAATAGATCTTGAGAATTAAACGGCATGCTGCATGGTTAGTTCTTGGGTGGATGACCGGAATTTCCCCTGGGATCAATTATAAAAATATATTGTAAATGTATATCTATTATAAATATATCTAAAAAAAAGAAACACATCATTTAGATTGTTCTATGTATAATGTAAGATGTTATAGCTACATGTCAGAAGAATAGACGCCCCCTCTTTCTTCCCTCGGTAATTGAACCTAAAATACAAAAAAGTAATCTGTGCCCACCGTCTTAGATGATTGCCAATCTTTATAAAGGGATCGACATCGACAGTCCTTCTTCATACGTAAGCTTACTGAGATCAAACGTCTTAAATTAAGCTGAGGATAATCCATTGATTTGTTATGAAGTAGGTACGTCCGGGAGGCAGGCTTCCCCTACCTGCCGGGCGCCATAGTATTGCATTCAAGCAGATAAAAAAAAAATTACTCATTGTGCAAAATTTCTGAAAAGTAAAGAAAAAATATTTTGAACCATTATTTGTTTTAATTGAGAATTGAAAAGTTTTTGTTTTGCCGAGAGTAGCAGAGTTGTTGATTCACAAAGAGAAACAAAGAGGTTGTCCTCTGATTGATGCAAATAAACATACACTCATAAATATCGAGATGATATATCTGTATATATATTATTTATTTGTTTGAGACTATAGTTTCGAAGACTTGGTCTTCTTCATCAGTCTTTTTTTTAATTATAAATGTTTTTAATGGAGTCAATATCGTGTGGATATTGAAAATTTGGTGTTCCTTCTTCACTGCTGGTCAGCTTAGAACTCTCTATGTTTATTTGCATCAAGCAGAGGACAACCTCTTTGTTTCTCATTATTTGTTTTCTGTCTGTTTGTCTGTCGATATCTAGATTTCAATACCTACAATAATTCAAGATCAATTTTTTCGATGTTCGCTCATTAGGGTCTTTTGTAGACCAAAACGCCATGGTTTCGCTCAATTTTTTTAATCAAAATAGTTTCAGCCATTTTTTAGATATTTCGAAAAAAAAACGAACAAAAAAAGACATTTTTTCATGTACGATGACAATATTTGATCATACCCTATATAGTAAAGTAAAAATTGCATACTAATTCCTAGCCGCCTAGCATTATTCATTTGGTACGATGACAAAAATATTGCTTTTGGTTATACACAATCTTGTAAATAATATAATACCTATATCATGTTTCATACCATATCAAATTCAATTTAATGGTCAATTGTATTCCTATTGATTTGTCATTGTGTTTCAAACGGATATCTGAATAGTCATATTATTATGAAATCTGACTTAAGTCTGGTCCGTATCATAAGTCAAGGTTTCTTCGCAAATCTGAAAAGTTACTTCTCCTTCAATAACCATTTTTGTTGATTTATTCATTTATTTTTCAATTTTGATTTCTTTAGTAAAATCACTAATATTATAATTATTTTATACTAAAGTGATCAGGCCTTCCGCTTTTGGCGGTACAGTCTCGATTTTTAACAATTTGTCCCGCGTCCCGCGGCGTTTTAAGAAAGTCCCGATTTTTGGAAAGAATTCGCGCCGACAAGCCATATTATTTTTAAAATATAATTTAACACGATAAATAAGGACGAAATTGATATCTCAAGTATTTTGAAAGCCAAGATATTGAATCCTCTGTATGCGATTCGGACTCCCATTTGGCAGGATTATTTTCTTTTATACTAGTTTAGAAAATTATTCCCATAAATAGAAGAACAATTTGCATTCGAAACTATTTTACTTAATAGCCTGATGCGTTAAGAGCGGTGGAAAATTCACAATCAATCATTTTGAACCACTGTTCAGGTTCAAGGCAATCTAATCCTAACCTTGATAAAAAATTCTAAAACAAGTCTATTATATTATTAAATATTTTATAATAAAATAAAAAGAATATATACATATTAGGGATGAACATGTCATCTCTGGAGCCTTCTCGTTTTATATTTATATATCTATATGTAGGTACATATATGCATTAGAAATAGCTACCTGCATTTAGCTGAATATTCACACAGTCTGTTTTTGAATTGAATTTAAATAAGTCCCTTCTGCATAAATAAGTATCTTAGATGAATACTAAACTTAAGTCTGGCTGGGGACATAAAGATAGATTTATTTAGACATTGAATTGAAATTTTGATTACCTCAATATCTAAATAAATCTATCTCTAATAAAAAGACTCACTATTTCAACAGACTTCACCCACAGCACTCAAAAACGACGCCAGAAATACTATCGAAACTTCGTAGATTAAGATGAGATTTTTTTCATTAAAAATCTTCAATCTATGTCGGTGGTTTTAGCCAAACCTTCCCTTTCGATTTATCAACTCAACCATCAAAGATTCAAATCTAAAATAAACAGATATATGACAGACAAGTAAGAAGAGAGTGTACAAGAATGAAAACTACCAATATGAAATATATTTTTTTTTTGGCTTTTCGGCCTTTCTAACCATAAGCCAATTTACTATACTATTTATTTTTTTAAATTTGTCTCTACCCCTCGGGGTCAGATTTTTAGTCGGATTCGTTCCCGGAAATATCTTTTTTACTTTGACCTATAATATAATAGATTATAAGTTCAAGTATTGCATTTCTCTCTAATATTGTTTTCACACTTTGAAGTTATCTTTCTTCAAAGTTATAATATTTAGTTGTTATTGTAGGAAAATCAAACGATGCCCTATGAATTAAAAATCGAATTTAGAGTTAGAAAAAAGTGTTTACTGGTCCTTAGAGGCCCAAAATTGCTCAAAAATTAATTGGTCTGTTCTTGTGTGCCTGTGAACCATCCTGAGTGCAAATAAGCTGACGTGTTCTGATGTGGCCATCCACTTGACTTTACCATACAACCTGGGGGGCCCCTCTCTTATAATTAATATTTAATAAAATTATTTATAATCATGTAGGGTAGGGGGGCTAGTTTTTGAATTTTTAGATTACTGTGGGCCCACTGATTATGTATACAAAATTTGGTTGAGTTTGGTACAAGGGCCTTGATTTTCATTTTTTGACCCTACACCCCACCCCCACCCCCACCCCATTTTAGGCGGTTAGTTTTTGCATTTTTAGATTCCTGGGGTCTCACTGATTGTGTATACAAAATTTGGTTGAGTTTGCTCAAATGGCCTAGATTTTTAATTTTTAATCCCCTCTCCAACCCCCTTAATTTTGGGTCGATATGCACCAAAATCTATTCAGCTCTTAACCATACCCTGTATGGTAAAGTAAAAAAATTGATACTTATACTAGGAGTTAAGGTGGCTTTTGGGGCAAATTAGCTAACCGGATCTACTCTCCTTACTTCAGATGTACTTCACGTATCAAAAATGGCTGTTTTTATGATCGATGTTCCAATTAAGTATCTTATGTTTTTTAATGGGTATACATTTGATTCCGATTGAATTTATAAAGGCAAATTACAAAAATATTTGAAACGGCTTTATTTATTTATCCATTCACTGATGGATGACCTTTTACATAAAAAATATAGTATTTAGTAACATAAAACGAAAATCAACTTATATATATATAATAATATCAATAAATTTGGAATTATCAATAATATCTTAGCATTGGTATGTCTTAGAGAAGTTTTTTCAACCTTTTTCATGACGCGACCCCCTTGGTATGAAAAATAATTTCGCGACCCCCTACCCCCGCTGTTTGTAACCTGTATTTTATTATGTTACAAATATCAAATCCGTACAACATTTTTATTAATTTTTATAATTAGGTATCGGCTAAATACACAATTAAGTACCTATAACAGACATATTTTTACATCGATTACATCGCCAAACGCCTCCATGGAAAAGCGATACGACAATAGTAGATTAATAATAATTTGTGTTAACCTCCAAATGTCCTTTAATTAACATTTTCTTAATAATAATATATTTTTAAAATTTGTTTTTTTTTTTTTTTTACTGGGGCTTCGCGACCCCTTTATAGAGGCTTCGGGACCCCCCAGGAGGTCGCGACCCACACGTTGAAAAACACTGTCTTAGAGCAAAGAAATTTTAAATTTAAGTTTGGTATCGGTTAGAAGAAATACCTAGACACACAATAGTGCATACTATAAGCTGCCTAGAAGCCATGGACTCATCAGCGTTAAAAAGATTACAACAAGGTTTTGGATTAAATTGGTCCAACAGAAATACCCCTTTACTTCTCGACTCTTTTTGGTTCAAAATCTTATGTTAATAAATAAGCGAACTATTTATTTATTTATTTTAAATGATGCTCTGAGGCGATTTGCCTCATAGAGCAGATAACAAAAGTTTACTTATTAAGATATATTTAGAGTACAACTTAAAATATAACTTTAATGATGGAATTTTTATTGAGGTCTTTTGGATATCCAAAAGACCTCAATAAAAATTCCATCATTAAAGTATACATTTTCTGGATACACTGGCATATTAGCATGATGATATTTAAGTGCTCAAAACTTAATTAAAATATAACCCTGACAAATTGGGGTAAAACTTAGAATAAAATAAATCATATAATATATATTATAATACACATAGTAATATAAGGAAAAACGAAATATGTTCAATTGTATGTTCAATTGATAGCACCCCAACTATGATATTGTACGATGACGTCGTATGATAACGGACAAATATGTTAATAAACTACTAGTTTGATTTGGGAAGGAAATAACTGCAATTTTTGGTACACTTCTTATTTATGAAAAACATTTAAATCAACATGGCTTTAGATTAAATTTGATAAATAGTAGGATGATATGACATTCGGAAAAATTGATTTTTCGAAACCTAAAAATGAGATAATTGAATATTTTCTAATAAAGGATGATTTTGTTTTTGTTCACAGATGAATTGGGTCTGCGATGAAGACTGGAAGCCAGCACTCACCCAATCGCTTTATTTTGTGGGTTCAGTGTTCGGAACTCTTGGTCTGGGAATTATGGCCGACCATATTGGTCGTCTTCATGTCGTCGTTATCGCTAACATGATTAGTTTCGTCGGAAACATGGCTACAGCATTTGCCAAAGATTTCACCCAACTCTCGATTTGCCGAGTTTTCGCGGGACTTGCTAATGATTGCAATTTCGTCATGATGTATATTATAGGTATATTAATTTTACTTTTATTTATTAACATTAATCGTATTCCAAATAAGTTTTAAAATTAATAGCGTATTCAACTTGTAATCACAATCAGGTGTACCGTCATTTTTGCTGAGAAATTTTAAAGTATGCATATTTACTTAGTACGCTTGAGTCTAGTCTAATAAATTAAATATATAGGTACTCATGGAAATTTGACAAAGTATAAACCTGAAATGATGACACTTATTTGAATTTATTTTAGAATTGAAGTTGTAAATTTCATGTTTTTCATTTTGGAATTGCATTGAAACATGTCACTTTTTACTTTATTTATGCTTCAATTGGCTAAACGAGAAATGGTAGAAAACTTGTTTTTTTTTTATCTCAAAGTTAATACAAGGTGGGGCATAAAGATGTACCACATTTTGAAGATGTATAAAAAATGAAAAAATTTAACTAGAAAAAACTGAATATATTTTTGAAAAGAACATAATTTTTTTTTTAATGTGTTTTAAACATTAAATCAGACGAAAAAAAGGAGGAGGGATCAAAAATGAAAATTCTAGGCCTTTCGACCAAACTCAACCAAATTTTGTATACATATTCTGAGGAGACCCAGAAGGCTAGAAATGCAAAAACTAACCACCAAAAATGGGCGGGGGGGGGGGTTCAAAAATAAAAATTCTAGTCCTTTTGACCAAACTATCTATACAAAATTTGGTTAGTTTTTGCATTTCTAGCCTTCTGGAGGTCCACAGAATATGTATACAAAATTTGGTTGAGTTTGGTCAAAATGAGTAAAATTTTTATTTTTGACCCTTCGCCCAATTTTGGGTGGTTAGTTTTTGCATTTCTAGCCTTTTTGGGGCACATACATATATAAATATATATATACAAAATTTGGCTGAGTTTGGTTGAAAGGGTTAGAATTTTCGTTTTGACCTCCCCTCCTGTTTTTGTCTGATAATGTTTAAAATACATTAAAAAAAATTATTTTATGTTCTTTTCAAAAATATATTCAGATTTTTCTAGTTGAATTTTTTCATTTTTTTATACCTCTTCAAAATGTATTAGATCTTTAGGCCCCAGCCTGTATATTGAACATTCAGTAAGACCCCTAATTTCAACCCATGATTGAGTTAAAATTGACGTTTGTAGATTTTTCCATTAACATGTAACCTAAGACCCTTCCTTAGTTATGCCAATTTTCAAATTTCTTCATATATTGGAAGAAGGTTTTGAAGTCAGTCAAAATTGCTGCGACCCTTCTTGTATTTAATAAAAAATAGTCCATTCCATCTCGAATCTAATAGATGAAACGTCTTGTGATTTTCTTAGAAAATTTAAATCTATTTTTAATTACATACCAGATGAGTTGTTTTTTTACCTACTCGGGAATCGAACGTGAGTATCTATAATAGCAATCGGGGCAAATGGCTATTATTGAAACTCGGGTTCTACTCAGGAGGGGTTAAAAAACAACCCTTCTGAAATTTAATTAAAAATAATCCATTCCATCTCGAATCTAATTAGATGACACCTCTTGTGATTTTCTTAGAAAATTTAAATCTATTTCTATGTGCAATTTTACTCTCATACCTAACAAAACCTATATATAATTTTCATATTAGAAGCTTAACGGGATGGATGCTAACATTAATATGAAAGTGGCAAATAAGCACTTAATTTGTTTGTGTAAAATTCTCATGAGCCTTGAAGAATTTTGAGAAAACCGTATTAGTTTAAATTATGAAAACATTTTATAACAACATATAAATTTACATACAGCTATAGTAATTTTAAAAGAGATGTTAAAGTGTCAATTATTTAAATACTAAAAAGTTCTACTGTGTATGTGGCTGATCACACACACAAAGAGGCAAGAATCTCACTTAGAATTTGGGAGAAAAATGGGAATAAAATAGAATCGAATCTATGAATGAATTAATATGGAAAAAATATCTTCAAGCTCTTAAGATTTTAAACATAATATCCTCAATTAAAAGCTTCATCTCAGTTTCCTCGATTCCTCATTGATAAGTAAATAAGTACCAATCAGTTGAAAAAGTCCAATACATAATTACTAGGAAAATATGAAATAACAGTCCCATTTAACTGCTGATTAACTACTTTCACTTATCCAATTTGTTTTTTCAAAACTATATTCTAATCTAAGATTTGTACAAAATAATTAAGTCCAGTCATATACTTATATGGTTTTGCTGACACAGGAAAAATTCCTGGACTTATGAGCCAATTTGTATTAATATGTATACTAAATAAACAGGTTAGTGTTGGTTCAAGCATCCACTTACCTTTCTTTTACAACAAACCAAAGTTTTGATTAAGAATTTTATAAAATTGCATTATGATATTACGTAGATACTCTTGAATGTGTATCTATATATATAAAATTAAGGTTTTGACTGTACATTGCTCCAAATCACGCCAAATTTTGGTTACACACGTTTCAAGCAAAGTTATGAACGAAAACACCCTCAACAAAATTCCTGTCTGTTTGTCTGTCTGTCTGTATGTCTGTATGTTTCCGCCGTTTCCGAAAAGCTGCTCACGATTCACGTAAAAACGGCTAAAGGGATTATTATGAAATTTCATATTTACATCAGATGTCTTCTAACTTATGTTTTTAGCTATATACCTAACGTTTTGATATTTTGACTCCAGAAGGGTGTTTGAGGGGGGGGGGGGCGCACGAATGAAAATTATCCAATAACTCTTAAACTATTAACTCTACGGCAAATTTTATCATGAGCAAAGTTGTAGAGGATGTGATTTCTGACAACTTTTGGGTGAAAAAAATTTAAATTCTTGCCCTTCGAGCAAACTCAACAAAATTTTGTATACATAATCTGTGGGCCTCTAGAGAGCTATAAATGCAAAACTAATTACTCAAAATGGGGGGGGGGGTCAAAAAATGAAAATTCTTGCTCTTAGACCAAACTCAACCAAATTTTGTATACATAATCTGTGGGTCACTAGAAGGCTAGGAATGCAAAAACTGGGTGCGGAGGCTGGGTGCGGGGGGGGTGCAGGGTAGGAATACAGGGTTGGGGGGTCCAGGGAGCGTGCCTCTGGCTATCAAGAGGGCCGTCGAAGGCGGGTCTTGCAGCTAGTTATTTTATAAATTGAAAAACCCTGTGAAAGTTTTAATTAATTCATTTGCTATTTAAAATAGAAAAGTTGGTCGCCCAATGAGGGATGAATTTCTATTAAATAATTTTTATGATATTATTTTTTTAATGAAATTATTATTCTATTTATAATATATTTTATATAATCCAAATTTGTAATAAACACTTTTAGATTATTTTTATTTATAATTTTTTTAATTAAAAAAAAATCATCACTACCTTAATTTTTTGAAACAAACCTCTATATAACAAGATTTCATATAAGTGGTCTAGCTGCAAACTGGGAACATACTCAGACAAATTTTTAAAAATTCAATTTTTTCTAATGAGGATTTTGAAACGAAAAAGATTTGTTAAAATCCTAACTTCGAATTTTTTCAAGAAAAGCAAGATTCCCTCCATTTCTGATTGTTGTGTAATGAATATAAAGAATATTTTCTACTGTTCATAGTGAATTTTGCACTTGGGTTCCAAGCCCTTCTTACATAAATTGAAACTTATCTAATAACATCTTTGAAATTTATAATAAATTCTAATTCTGGATATTTATGCAATTATCAAATTTCCCGAAGTATGGATTTATAATATAATTTCCATTAAAAACATATTTTATTTTTACCTTTTGCTTTTTTCTAATAAAAACGTCAAACAGTCCATGATTACCTCTAATTTAATATGCTATGATTTTAGATAATTTTTTTTTCTGTCAAAATTGCTTTAATCGGTCAATTGCGCTTTTGTTACTTGATCCAATGGAAATTTACAATTTGCTAAAAAAAAAATTAGTTGATTCAGGAAGCTTGACAAATGTGCGTGCATCAAATAGGTGCTTTCCTCTTTTTTAAGCCCCCTCTGACTTGAAACAAATAATATAATATTTCAAAGCTATGTACAATGTACTTTCTACCTATAAATCACAATTTGTATAATAAAATCAATGACGTCGATAGGATTTTGCTTTAGTGGTCTATTCATTATGTCAGTCAAATTACTATTAGATATACCAATGGTTTTCAAACTGTGTGGTGCGGAACCCTCGAGTTTGTCAACAAAGGGGGGGGGCGCTGAACACTTTCCAATTGATAAAAATTAAAACTACATTAAATCAATTAAAACAATTAATAATAAAGAGAAATCATTGAGATTGTCCTCTGCTTAATGTAAATATACATATACATATACATATATTGAAGGAGACAATAAAAGAGTGTGTCTTCTGCTGGAATTATAATAAAAAAAAAAAAAAAAAAAAATATAATTCCATGAAGACACACTCTTTTATTGTCTCCTTCAATATATAAAAATTCTGCTACTCTCGGCAAAAACTTTCAATTTATACATATATTGTATATACAAAATATAAATATGTATATATGTATAGGAATAATTTCTTTGTTTGAACTATAGTTTCAAATGTTTGACCTTCATCATCAGTCTTTTTAATTATAAATATTTTATCTATTATTTCTCAATTGAGGCGTTCAAAAGCAGAGTGGACCAACCCACAAATCTCATTTTCGCTGATAAACCTCTATAAATAAGTAGGTTTTTGATAAAACTAAATAGACAGAGTGGTCCAAACTTACTTTTTAAACGTCCTTCTAGATTACAGCACAGGTACTCGTTTTACCTCGAGCCTTTACCTCTATTTTGCTCGATTTCTCATAAAAAACCAAAAGTCGGATGGTCCACCCTGCTTTTGAACGCCTCAATTAACCGATTGGATATAGAAAAATTCGTTTTGTTGTTATAGCAAGCTAGTCACACAATATTATATTTGGTATTATGTATGTTTTTATTTGATTCAAGCAGAGGACAACCTCATTGATTTACCAACAACTCTGCTATTCTAACCAAAACAAAATCTCAATTGAAACAACTAGTTTCGAAAATTATTAATTATTTTTTACTTTACCATACAAGGTATTGTCAAGTATTGTATTTTTTTTTTATTTATTTAATGTCACCGGAAACAAAGCCCATTTAGACAGCACATAAGTAGAGGTCAAGTATTGTAATCGTGCATGAAAAAAGTGTTTTTTTCCTTCTTTTTTTTTCGAAATATCTCAAAAACGGCTCAAACAAAAATGCTCTAATAAGTGAACATCGAAAAAATTATATTTTACGAGATAATAATTGTTTTGTCAAAATGTCTGTTAGTTAGTCTGTCTGGTTGTCTGGTTGTCCGTTAGTCTGTGCGTTACCAAATTTTTGTGGACGAGCTAGCTCAAAAACTAGTTTGAATATCGAAACCAAATTTCACATGTAGTTTTCGTTCATTGAGATTAAGAGCTGATTAGATTTTGGTGCATATCGTCCTAAAATTAAGGGGTGGAGGGGGGGGCAAAAAATGAAAATCTCGGCCATTTACCAAACTCAACCAAATTTTGTATACATAATCAGTGGACCCCCAGAAGTCTAAAAATGTAAAAACTAACCCGCCCAAAATAGGGGGGGGGGGGGTCAAAAAATGAAAATCTCGGCCATTTACCAAACTCAACCAAATTTTGTATACATAATCAGTGGGACACCAGAAGTATAAAAATACAAAAACAACCCCCCCCTACATGATTATAAATAATTTTAGGGGCCAGGCTGTAAGGTAAAGTCAAGTGGATGGCTACATCAGAACACGTCAGCTTATTTTTTTATTTTTTTGTTTTAAAATTTATTTAAATATCAAATAAACTGATGTCACCATTCGCAAAAGTTTACTATGCATCTACCGATTCAGCAAATTATAAATTAATTTTTTCTGGCCTTGGAGATTTTATAATTTTTTTTTATTTCCCCTCCCTTACCCCTATCAATATCAATTTATGATAGAGTCATTCTCTTAAAATCTTAAAGGGCACCTAATGCGAAATTTCCCACACATCTTTCAAAGGGTTTAGGGCTTATAAAGACAATTTAATTATTCAAAACTTCCTCTCTATTTCATCTTTTAAATATAAGGCACTTTTATAGTATAGTAATATCCCACAAAGTAAAGTAAAAAAAAAATATGAGTTCATTGGTCAATCTCATTAGCGATTCTTCTTTAGAAATTAAATTTATTCAAGTCTTTACCTGGGGTCAAACCCAGGATCTTTGAATCAGACAAGCCGGATAAGAGTCCTCGCTGATACTTTTGTCTAAAAATAAGATTTTTCCTTATTTTTTTCTAATCACAGTTCAGAAAAAATATGCTTGATTATTTTTCTCACGATTTAAACTTTTCTGATCACGAAAAAACAAGAAAAAAAAATTTCTCGAGGGTTTAGTGTAAACATTTATTCTATTTTTTATTGAATACTCTTAGTTTCAGCTTTTTATGTGACACATAATGACACCTCGTTAATTTGGAAATAAAGAATTATTGCTAGATTTTCTTCTCAATGAAGAAGTTCAATTATTGCTGTTTGATAAAAAAACTTCATTTTTTAGCTTAATTGTTCATTCAAAAAAAAGAAAAAGAAAAAAAAGAGATGAACTGTAAATGAAGAGGGACAAAGAATAATTTATTTATCTTTGCAAGACCTTGTTGATTGATGTCTAGCATTCAATTAAACAATAATAAGTTCCGTTAGTCTAAGAAGCAAATGATTCACACATTCCTCCACTTCATAACATATATTATGAAAGAGTTTCGAAAATAAATAAATAAATAAAAATAAAGTGTTTACGATTTTGGATTTCTTAAAACTATAAATAAAGATTGCACTTAATCTTTTAACATCGAATAAATAAATTGAATCAAAAAGAGAAATTTTTTTCAAGACTTGGTGTCCTTTTTTTTGTGATTATGCAATTTTTGTCAGCGAACTGTTTGAATTAGAAAGGAAAACGTGGCTCAGCGATCCACTTTATTAATTCAAAGCTTTTTAATTAAAAGTTCATTTTACTGACAGAAGAAGAATTCGATTTCATTGGCATAATCACGAGTGTCCTCTATTGAATATTACGGATAAATTTTATTACATATCAGAATTTTCTACCCCTACTGACATAGCAACATAGGAACTCAAATTCAGTAGATAACACTTTTCCTAACAAACTTTTGTACCAAATTCAACCCATTATCGACAAGTATTAAAAAAATCCGATATTTTCTACAGCCCATTTAGGTCCTTGGTGTTTATTTATTTTTATTCTATGTATATGTGTGGGTGTGTCTAAATTGGTACAAGTTTCAGATTACCACTGGTCAAATTTTGCAATAAGTAGGGTCTCAGCCCGGGCTTCCTGCTCCGTAGTCAGAGACTATACCCTTTTGGACAATTTGAACCCTCAAGTTCTAAAGTTAGAAAACCTAAAATATAATCAGCACAATACGATTACAGACTTATGTGTCTAATTTCAGCTTATTATCTGCAACTGTTTTAGTGTTCGGTAAATAGGAAAAACTATATTAGTCTATTAGTATCGCTGCACGTGTATCCGTCGATTTGTCAGAGCATTGTACATTCTAAAATATTTTTTTTTAACATGAACTGTAAAGAATTCCCTATAAAGATCTCATTAAAAAAATATATGTGATTAACTTTAAATGACAGTGTAGAAAGAAGGACATGAAACTACACATTTTGCACTAATTTTATACTTAATGAGATTTTCTAACCACTGAATTTAAAATTATCAAAAAATTATACAAACACCTTCATTTTCTCCTTATTCAACTGCAAATAAGGAGGAATTTTTTATCTTAAGTATTTTGGAAGATTCGTAACCAATAGTGTGCGAGCCCGACTTGCACTTGGTAAGCTTATTTTCTGCATTTTGTTTTATAATGAAGAATCAAATAAAGTCTAAAATCTAATCGGTTTTTCGTTTTGGAATTACATACATTTTGACGCCAGAATAAAATATCTACATTCTTTCGATTTTGAGTTATTATGGTTCATGGTTTGATGATACCAGATATGAAAAAATGTTTTTTTTATAATTTTTTCTATCTTTTATACATTTTTAAGAAAGAAAATAAAAAAAGTTGAAAAGCTTAAATAAATTTAATACACCGGTCACCCAACGAGCGAAGTTCGCTGAGTGTCTCGAATAAAAGAGTGAAATTTACTTTTAGAGAATGTTTTGTGAATTCGTAAGAAAAATATTTTCAAGTGATTTTTGGTTGATACTCTATATCGTTTAATTATTATTTTGAAAATGAACTTTTAGGCTATCAGAGAAAGTCTTTTAGAAACCGGAATTGGCTTTTATTCAATCACTTACGTCACGACCAGATCTGGTCATTATTTAGTAGTTCAAATTTAATTTCTTTAATTATGTTTGTAATATGTATATTTATTATTTAATATATTTTTAAATTTATTAAATTCATTAAAAATTAAAAACTTTTTTCCAACTTGGTTTTTGCCCATTGCAAAATTTGGGGATTTTGAAATTTCCTATTAATTAATATATTTTATGTTCTTTGGAAATACAAATATTTGGACTGCTTACCTATAATTAAAGAACAGAAGGTTCTAGAAAATTCGTTTTGAAGCCGAATTATGTTCCAAAATAAAGTCTGATTAGATTTATAATTCTCAAACCCTTCTTTCTTCCCCCTCCATTAAAAAAAAGTCTGTCTCCAGTTAAAATTCTTAATTTTCATTTTCGGGATATGACAACTTCTTTGTGCTTTAAAAATAGAATCCCCACTCACCTAGCACCCTTATACTTTATTCTTCTTCAAGTTCCATACTCGATTTCTATCATCGGCGCAACGGTGGGAAAACGGTGGCCCGTGACGTAATTTTTGTGGTCCGCAAAGAAATTTAGATATTATTTAAGACGAAAACGTTATTTTTAATATATATTACTATTATTTATAACTCTTTTTGTGTTACAGTCAAATAAATGCAATTAAAATAAATTATTAATATATCGTCATCTTAGAGTGTAAACCTGCTAACTCACAACAAGAAAATTTTACAGGGCAGAGAAAAAACAAACAAAATTTAATATTGTTATTATGGAAAGAAACTATTTTTCACATTTTTTTCTACAACTTACGATTGTAATTTTAAGTAGCTGTTTTACTTGGAAGATGCTGCATCCCTTTTTCTTTCGAACGGTATTAATAGTTGGGTCATATATGATAAAAAATGGATTTAGCAGGTTTACAATCTAAGGCGACGATATGTATAAATAAAAATACATGTACATATACCATACTCAATGCTAGTAAATAATTCGTGCCTTAAAAAATTATGCTAGTGGTCCGCGAAATTTTAAAATGGGTATTTAGTGGTCCGGAATATCTAAAAGGTTGCCGACCTCTTCTATAGAGTATTCTCTCTATTGTGATTTTTCTGGAGAAATTTTTCACATTGGTTGTTACCTATTGCCTTTCCGGGACTTAATGAGGTGCCTTTTTTTCTCTCTTTCTTATTTAATTTATTACAATTCTCATTCTGTAAATTTATCATTCATTCACCAATTTGTGGGTTTTTTCAAAATTGTCCCAGTAAAATTAAAAAAAAAAAAAATGATTAAAATAAAATAAAAAATAACATTTTTGAAAATATGGACATGGGAAGGGAGTATTTATTTCTCGATGCTCAAATAATTGTAAAATAAAAAATAATAATGTAAATTTTAATATGGAAATAAAACATTGTTCAAAAAAAAAAATGTGGTGCCTTGAATTTTTTCAAAGATTAATATTGTTCTAACTAAAGCGGGATTCGATCCCGAGTAAGCTCGATCCGAGGTCAAAAGCCTTAGCCGGAGCTTTAAACTTAAGAACTTTTCGATTTTAAGTTTGACAGCATTGTATCTATAAGAATGTAAAATTTCAGTTTCCTAACTTGCTCACAGATGTTCTAGTGATGATGCATTGTTTGAATAATTATAATTAATTTGTGTGTATTTTTGTGTTTTTCTAGTGTTGGAGTACATGCGGCCATCGCGGCGCACCCTCGGTTTGAATCTATGCATCGGCGTGTTCCATACTTTGGGTTGCCTCGCCCTTCCATGGATCGCCACGAGCCTCGGCAACTGGCGACACTTCATGATGGCCATCTCCGTTCCATTCCTCTTTGTGCCATTTTTCTATCTTCTTGTGCCTGAATCCGCCCAATGGCTGATTAGTAAAGGACGTGTCGACGAAGCTGTTAAAAACTTCAAAAGAATCGCGAAGATTAATCGAAAACACATCCACCCGGAAACGTATGAGGAATTTGAGGTAAAAGGGACTAGACTCAAGGTGAAAGCCAACGTCTAGTCATTGAAAATAGACAAAGTAAATACCGTTTAAAAGATATACTATTAGAAAAAAAAACTCTCAAATTTGATTTCGAACATTGGAAAACTTAGTGGAAACTTTTACTCAGAGTTAAGATCTTATTTAATTTAAGGGATTTTTTCAAAATAATAATAATAATAATAAATAAATAAAAAATATAGCTCAGTATCAAAAGCTCACAAATTTGTATAATAATTACATATAATATTATCAAAATTATTAAATGTTTAATTAGATAGACTAATAGGTTTTGGTAAATGTTTTGATGTCTGAATTATGTCTTAAAACGGCGATATTTTACTCGATGCGTTCGGCAGGCGAATCCACTTGAAAATCATTATTATTTTTTTTTTTTTTTACTTATTGGTGTTTAGAAATGGCCGACATGTGAAGAAAAATCACTTTGAAATACAAGTATTTTTTATCCGTCTGTTTGTCTGTGCCTATGGATTCCAATATTCACATTAATTCAAGATTTAAGAATCATAGAAAGTTTGTTCGGATGCAAAAATGTTTCTATTTCTAAAACAAAGAACTGAGTAGAATTTAATTTTTCTATCATTGGAATTTAATGTTCAAAAATGTAGAAAATCAGAGAAAAATCAAATTGTTATATGGAATCCATGAAACAATTGTAATGAGCTGGAATTCGGCACACAAGTAATAGATATTAATAAAACTTTCAGTTCCTAAATCACAAAAAACAAAACTCAATGGAAATTTTTGACTTTCTACCTCAAATCATAAATTTCCAAATCACCAAAGTTTGGGAAAAGCGTACTGATAAACAGCCTAAAAAAAATATATTTAACTAAATTTTCAGATAGATTTTGAGAGACTTCAATGCGCGAATTTTCAATTAAAACATTTTGTTTTGAAGCTTTATTGGATTTAAGTAATCCATCTCTGATATTTTTTAAAGTATCACACACAGTAAAAAACGAAATCATAATGGTCATATTTAGTTGTCTATCGGGCTGTTCTTTCCCTCCTTTCTAGGCCTGTAGCTTCTAATTTATTTAAGGTAGAAACTTGAAATTTGGCAAGTAGTTTGATGATTATCAAGGTATTAGAAAATTAAAGTATCTCACATACATACAAATGCTAATGAAAACATATTCGCCCAATCCGTCTTTTAAAATTCAATTAAACTTGTGTTTTGTAATTTTTTTGACGCTCCAGTCGCTTACTAAATTTTCCTTATTATAGTGTGTCCCATTCCAACTTTGCAGCCCTTTGATTTAAAAATCTGTAAAAACTTAGAAAATTACCAGCTTACTCTTTAAAATATCCTGAAATCTCACTTAAAAAAAAACTCTCTTCTCTTTTTTTGACGAAATAAAAGTATCATTGTGATAAATTGCTTCTACTCTTGCAAAAAGGCCATCAAAATTAACTTGTGTTCTCTAAAATTATTTTGGTTGTTATAAAATAACATTAATATTTATGATAGATGAAACTGATAAAAAAATTTAAACACATTATCGAGTGAGATATGGTTGTACAATGTACACGTCTTTTATAATCCTATAAAACATGATATATTTAATTTTTATTTTGATGCCCCATTCGTGTGCTAATCACTTTATACATATTAACTGTTGAACGGAACCTAGGCGCAAGAGGTTTTTTAAATTCTTTTTATTTATCATTCATTTATTTCTCAAGTTTATTTTTGTACAAATCCTGGAAGGTATTACTCACTCTTAAAAGTGATTATCTTAGAAAAAAATATAATAGCATATAAATAAATAAGTTAAACAAGATATATATATATATATTCCACCTATTATAATAAAGAGGTAAATCAATTGATATATTGAAAATAATTATACAATGTTGAAGGTCGTGCAGGATGATTTCATCACTATGTCAGCATATTACTAGCGAGAGTGTTAAAAGAAAAGCAGGGATGAATTATTCCTTTGTCATATAATCATTTTATTTACTCTTTAGACCTGGAACAGGTGTGGTTGGAATTTGTTAAAACTTTCAATGACGTCACAAGTGCGAAGGCCCTTTGAACAACAACACAACCATCTCGTTTCCCTAGAATTACCCATTTAATTATAAAAATCTTTAATTAGTGTTATATATGTGACGTTTTAATGTGCTCGTTATATTTTTCCTTTGTGTCCTTCTTCATTTTTGCTTGAGGAAGCATAGAGCATAAAGTTGAATCCGGACTAACTGAATAATTATTAATAGCATATTTTTAACTGACCTTCCAATTTAACAAGTATTAATTGCTTATATATATCAGTCAATCTTATTGTTGTTATATGTTTTAGTTTCTAAACATAAAGATCTGGTCATAAATCTAAAAAATAGTAAACCATATCTTGTATGTAGTCATGATAACTGCACACTACGTGATTTTACCACACTCCCCCTTTCTATACTTATATAATTTAGAGTGAATGCATGATAATTTAAATTTAAAAAAATTTCAAATAGTTATGTATTAGGTGATAGTTTAATTAAAAAGTAATTTTTTATTTACTCTGTTTGTGTACCTGGATTCAACAGTTAAACTTCATACTAAACTGGGCCTAGTCCATCCAATTCCAAAAATGAAAAAACTGTATAGTTTTGTAAGAAAGAGGAATATGCGAACCATACTTGCTCTAAGTATTCCTCTCACTATCAGTTTATTAAAAACGTTTTCTTCTGTTCCAAAGTATATACATATTCAGTTCTAAATCATTTAAAAAATGTCGTCGAAATTGGGTAACTTGATTTAAGTCCCTTTTTGCATGAAGCGATTCAAGAACAAAAAATTCTAGATATACTATCTAGTGTCAAAATTTTTGTATATTCAAACTAAAGGACTAATTAGATTATGGATTTTCTAGCTTCAGAACTTAGGGTTCAATAAAGAAGAAAACTGAAATGACCTGAAATTGACACATATATCTGTTTAAATAAACTGCAGCCCTTTGTCAGGTTTCACATTTCTAACTCGAACTGTTTTGACGTCGAAATCCCCCTAGACAGCTGGTTTCAAGATATATATATATATATATTAGGTATTAATTATTTTCAGAAAAATCTCAAGAAAACCCAAGATATTGTAATCTGATTTCGACCTATCCTAACCCTTTCTTACTCTCCCTATATAGGTACTAAATATAAAAATTCATTTTGAAATGCTTATAGTATTTTTAAATAGATGACACAAAAATTTGAACACACACACACACACACACACTTTCAAAGTAAAAAATGTAAAACCACTTTTTGGTCACAATAGACTTTGGGATCTATAGATCTGGAAAAGATATTCCTTTCATTACATTTTAATTTATAGTAGTTTATCAGAATATGTTTTATACCAATTAATAATGTATTTAATTGAATTTATTTTTGTTTTTAGAAATGTTCCAAATTGGGTCCAAACCAAGTGCTCAGAAATCCATCCTTGCTGGGTCTCTTCAGGACACCGTGCCTCCGAAGGAAAACTTTAATTCTAATTTTTAAATCGTAAGAAATCATTTTTCTTTTTTATTGTAAAATTACAAATTCGATTTTAAATAACGAGTGGAGTTCTTTAAAAATTGAGAAAGATATTTAATGCTATATTTTTTTTCATTGTGTGCCATACTCAATTCTGAGCGTTAGTAATTCCTATATAGACTGTAGAGGTGTAGACAATCCTCGGTATAGTAATTTTTCAGGATAAAAAATTAATTATTAGAAAAATTGAAGAGTAAACGTCAATATGCACATTCCGATTTCAACCAAAACTCTAATCAGATCTTAGTATTAATCGAGGGGTGAACCGCGACCTAATATCGTGTACACCTACTTCCACTTTCATTTCCAAGTAGAAGACAATAGATGAAGGTGCATTATCTAATGAATTCCAAAATAATTCGACATAATTCCAAAGACGGTGTACACCTAATTCCAATCGCGGTTCACCCCTTAGTATTAATTTACTCGTAAAACAACTTAATATGAAATTTCGTTTTGATATTTTTATAGAGGTTTTTGAGGTAGATAACATACAAATTTTGTCCACTCTTTCACAATCTAGACACATTTTAATAAAATACTTTTTTTTTTAATTTAATAGCCTCAGCTTATATCTTATTACCATTTGACCAATATCAAAATTCTATATAGACTTTCAAGAAAAAAATAATTAATATCTCCTAAAATACCACACTTATTTTAATATAGTAAACATTTTTATAGATTTTAAACCGTTGATTATTCTTAATTTTTTTTCTTAATTTTAAAATACTTTCAACTGCTTTTGAGATATTTCGAAAAATTAAGTAAAGACACTTTCTTATATTACGTATAAAAGAATAAAAATTGGGTTTCTAAAAATAATTCAATAACCGAGAAAATTCATGGTAAAATATTTTTTTTTATTTTTGTTGATAAAATCACGTATTTTATTGTAGCATTTGCAGATATAACGATTAAAGAGGTAATAAGACAACGATATAATGATCATTTCGCAAATAATTAATTGGTAAATAACATAATTCTGATATAATGATAGATTAGCAGCAGGACTAGGTGCTTATGAAATGGAAATCTTTCAGCTAGTTACTCGAAGGTGGGTTTAATTGGTTAGGAAAATTTTCCACCGCAATTTTTTTTTCATATGGTATTCATTTAATTATAAGTTGTGAAAGCGAAATTCACTGCTATTAAAGAGATATTCATGACGAACAAAAACTGTTTTTCACCATCTGAATAAGGAAAGTACTGTCAAAAAATTGTTTACAGATTTTAATGATTTTCTAAATTGAGGACTAGAAACTCGTTGCATATTTTATCTCAGTTCAATGGATAACAAAATCTTAATTTATATTTGTATGAGGCATTTGTTATGTCTACCCACCTGTGAATTATTTTTTACTTTCACATTTATTTATTTATTTCTCAAATCATATATAACTATATAGTTATTTGATATCTTATCGTATTTGTTTTGCTTTTTTATTATAAATATATAGACAAATGTTAAATCTAATTTTGTAGTATATTGGAAACAAATGAATTTTTAGGATTTTGAAAAAAATTGCAATTTTCAAAACTCTACTAAAGACTTACTAAGCCCACAGACTAATTTTATACGTTAGAAAAATGTCTTCTCAAATTATTGGCAATAGTCCGGATAGTGTTTTTGGAACTTTGGTTTGATTTCCGAGGTGGGGGTAACTTTTCTGACAAACAAACAAACTTATCTAATAATATTTTGATAACCTTCGTAAATTCTTATTTTAAATTCTTCTGTGTTTACGATCTTCACTTTTGAAAGATGGAAGCAGTAAGCAGATAAAAATTCTCGTCTCTAAAATTTTTCTCTATCAATTTTTATGAAAAAACGTGTAAATGAAACTTCAGGAAGTACAAATTATCTTTTAATATGAAAATTAACCTAAGTATTTATCGAAAACGGAAACGTATCTACAATTAATCAAAAGAGGTCAAGATTGATTGCAAGGACATAATTTCTAATTATTGTTTCATAAATTGATTGAAATTAATTCGCCTGAAAATTGACAAAGATAGCATCTAGAAAAAAGTGAAGGATTTTGCATTTATTTTTGCACTCCTTTCTGTTGCAACTATATCTGGATTGTCAAGAGTTCGAACAACCTGAAATCCTTCAAAACTTTTCTGCACAGATTCTGATAATTCAAACCTTGACATGTCTTCAACAGCCCATGTCTTTTTTTAAAGTCAAGAAAGTTCAAGATTTTAGCCTAGACTTCTGCATACCGAATAAAAACTTTTATTATCTGATGGAGTCAGAGAATCTGTGGATTTGGGTCTTGAAGGATTGAAGTTTGTAGTACCTACTCTAGAATGATGTTGGAAGGAAAGGTGCTCTAGTATGAATAGGAATAAAAGTTTAGCCTAATGATTTAGTCGGAATATCAAGCAATAATGCTCATCATCATGGTATATGAAATTTATTTTCTTAGTTCGTTTGGGAATTGTAGTTTAATTATTATCTAAAATATACCTACTTGTAGTTTATTGTCAATAATTTATTAAAAGAGTATAAGAACAAAAATAATGACAAAAATAAATTTTTACGAACAGCCTTATTTAAAAACAAATTTGCTAACGATCGATTCGATTATTGATTTTGTTTTTCTTGATTTTCTAATTCTGAATAAATATTAATTATTAAAACATCCCTATATGCTTAGGACAAAGATGTTAATATTGATTGAGATTGTTTAAAAGAATTAAAGAAGATTATTTTATAAAGAATCAATAATATTTTAATGCTACTTTCGATTCAGTTAAATTGAAAATTTGTTTATTTGTCAGTGAAGTATTTATTCTCTTTTGGAAAGAGGGATTGGCAGAATTTCAATGGAGAATGATGAAAGGCAGCCCAAGGATATTGAAAGATAAAATTCCTAATAAAAGAAATTTATTGAAATGTTAATTTCACCCTCTTAAAAGCCAACGTTTTGGGGGATCTACACTCCTTCTTCAAGATTTCCTCCATTGACCCTTTTAAACCTTGAAGAAGGAGCGAAAACCTCACGAATCGTCGGTTTTTAAGAAAGTGAAGTTCGAATAAATTTTATTTATTCGGATTTTCATTTTTCATTATCTTTGGGCTGCCTTCCATCAATTATCCATTGTTTATACAATTTCTTTAATGAAACTTGTACAAAATAATTATTCTAGGAACCCCAAATTTTCATTTTCACTGTTTTTGAAGTGATAACTTCTTTTGGCGCCTTACACACTTTTTATTTTACTTGGCAGTAGGTAAATGGGATTGAGGTGTCACGCATCACGGTTGGGATCTGTGTCTAGCCACAGATGGCGCTGCAACATTAACTCTATAATATATTAATTATATATTAATAATTAATATCTTATATATTTGAATTTTGGCCCTCATATACATTTTTATTTTCTTGGGCAGTAAATGAGATTAATCCCTCACGCGTCACATAACGCGTCACGGTTGGGCTGCGGTCTAGTACCAGTTGTACCAGTTCAATCATTGTTGGAAAATATATTAATTATTCCTTTTCAAAAAATAATAAAATTATTAAAATTTTAAATGTCATATAAGTTATCACTTCTGTCGTGTGGCCTTAAGCACACACCCGATTTTTTTTTTTGGTATATGGTCTTTAATTAGACACAATAGTTTTGGAAGCTAAATTCAATAAAAATAATCACTAAATTTAATCCTCTCCCGGAACCTGCTCTCTTTCCTATAATTTGATGATATTGTAAACGTTTTTAATAAGACATTAATTGATCGAAACGTAATCAAATCTAAAACCAAAAACCACATCAGGTTGTTGTTTTTAATGCATATATTCAAATATATAGCCATATTCATTTCGCTTATTAAAATTCTAAGAACAATCCCTTATATATATATATTATATAGTTGTGACTCCGGATATGGTGCAAGGGTTTGATTCCTGGTTGTCCTGGCAGTATGGTGCTGACTCTCTGCTTCGACGCCATTTCGAGGAATGTGGGCGGCTCCGGATTTACACCGTTCACCGTGTTCACCATTACATCGATCACCAAACTTCCAGCTTCCCTGGTGATCTTGGCCCTGCAGGATAGGATGGGGCGAAAAGGCATGGCGAGCAGCTCTCTTCTAATGAGTGGACTCTTCACCGCGGCAGCTGGACTTGTCATCGCGTTCCAACAAGGAGCTGGTATGATTTTTTTTTCAAATGAATAATTTATATTTTAATAATACCTCCCAGGGGCTTAGCTTTTTACGTGAATAACGACATGAGATTCCAAGCTGGGTGTGGCATCGCTTCTGCTTCTCTGCCGTTCTTCATTTCTTTTTTTCTTCATTCCCGCCGGCCTGAATATCATTTCTAACTATGACATTGAAAATCACACACAAAAAAATTTTCTTGTTTGAATATAAAACTTTACATTTCTTGATAATCAATACTGATCTCATTTGGTAAGTATGTACCCCTGAATGTCAGTATTACTCTGCCTGTTGGAATGTATTCATATTTATCATTATGAAAATTTTTCTTTTATTTCTCATAGGTTCAAATACTTGATTGGATTTAGATAAATTTGTTTTGTTGTAATAACGAGCTGGTCACATAACAAACAAATCGTTGTTTGTTGGTTTGTCGAGTGACCAACTAGCTTTTTTTGAACAAAATATGTTTATTATCTAAATGAATAAATTGACACGTTCTGATGTGGACATCCACTTGGCTTTATCATACACTTCTGGTTGACTTTGGTACAAGATTTTCATTTTTTGCCCCCCCCCCATTTTGAGAGGTTAGTTTTTGAATTTTTAGTCTTCTGGTAGCCCACCGATTATGTATACAAGATTTGGTTGAGTTTGCTCAAATGGTCTAGATTTTTATTTTTTGACCCCCCCCCCTAAATTTGGCTCCAGAAAAAATATTTTCATTATTATAGGTTCATTTTATAATATATTTTATTTTTCTTGTTTTTTTTTGTTTTTTTTTTTGAAAATATTATTTGAAAAGTTTTTGTTTTGCCGAGAGTAGCAGAGTTGTTGATTCACAAAGAGAAACAAAGAGGTTGTCCTCTGCTTGATGCAAATAAACATACACACATATATATCGAGATGATATATCTGTATATATATTATTTATTTGTTTGAGACTATAGTTTCGAAGACTTGGTCTTCATCATCAGTCTTTCTTCAATTATAAATGTTTTTCATGGAGTCAATATCATATGGATATTGACTCAATGAAAAACATTTATAATTGAGGAAAGACTGATGATGAAGACCAAGTCTTCGAAACTATAGTCTCAAACAAATAAATAATATATATACAGATATATCATCTCGATATATATGTGTGTATGTTTATTTGCATCAAGCAGAGGACAACCTCTTTGTTTCTCTTTGTGAAAATATTATAATTTTAAATTTTAATCCCCCCTCCTCCCCCCTTAATTTTGGGTCTATATACACCAAAATCTAATCAGCTCTTAATCTCAATACACTAAAACTACGTGAGAAATTTGTTTTGATATTCACACTAGTTTTTGAGCTAGCTAGTCCACAAAATTTGGTAACGCACAGACTAACAGACATATTGACAAAACAGTTATTATCTCGAAAATTATAATTTTTTCGATGTTCACTTATTAGGGCTTTTTTGTAGACCAAAATGCCATGGTTTCGCCCAATTTTTTTTATCAAAATAGTTTCAGCCGTTTTTGAGATATTTCGAAAAAAAGAAGCAAAAAAAAACAACACTTTTTTCATGCACGATTACAATACTTGACCATATGGTAAAGTAAAAATGTATTTACAATTGATTATTTTTTTTACAATAATTTAGGCATCGAGTCAACACTCCCTACCCATTTCCATATTTCAACAATGTCATTTTAATTACAATTTTAATCATCTTTTTTTTTTATTTTTAATTTTAATTGTGGGAAAATTTTGAAAAAAACTAACTCACGTTAGAGAGTGACACTCTTCAAAACAAATTACCCCTAATTTTGTTAAAATTTAGGAATCGGTGCTTTCGTCATGACAAGGGCTTTAGGAATTTTATTGAGTAAAATAATAATATTTCAAAATTAAAATTGATTAATTTGGGAAGATGTTTTTAATAATATTATTAAAACGAGAATGAAAAAATATTCCTGACTAAGCCAAGGACACAACGATAATGACCGATAAATATAGACAATTAAGACAACTTCATTGAAATTAAACAAGTTAATTTGTTTACTTTTTAAGAAAAAAATTGCATGTAATGGGGAAGGTGTTAAAAGACTCATTGGATAATTAATAATAATTATGGTATCTTCCTTCATTCTTACATCCTTCAATCCTTAAAAACTTAAAATACAAGTATATTCAACTTCGATATAATACGTCATATTTCAAAAATCTTTAATGTATATATGAAATTAATTATTAATTATTCCGCGAGACTGATTTTCCTCAAAATTATTAATTTATTATTTGTTTTTAAAAATGTCTCAAACGTGAAGAAATTTTTTTTTAATCAAATAATTTTTTCTACCTAAATGCAGATATATTTATTTAGATTTCGATACACACAATATCATCTCGAGAAAAAAAGAAGCTAATTTAAAGTTAGTTCTGGTGCCAAAATGTATCTATTGTGTTTTGTTTTTTTCATTGCAAAGTACCAATTAGAATTTCGGTTTTAGTTTGAAAAATCAAAAACAAATCGAATTGTTATATGGAGAGCTAACGAAATGATGTAACGAAGCTCAAATTTGATATGTATGTTTTAAAATTTATTTTTACCACGAACCCACACCATTCTCTCTTAACAAAATATGCATGTTTGTTTCAAAAAACATTACTTATGTATCGAATTTCAGCTTTCTAGCTCAAACTGTTTTTGTCTGTTTTTGGGTTTGTTTGTGTTCATGAATTGAAATATCTGCGATAGCTCAAGAACCAAAGGTCGTAAAAAGTTTGTTTTGGTGCCAGAATGCTTATATATTCAAAGCAAAGATGTTGAATTTGATTTTGAGGATTATAGTTTTAAAACTTCCAGTGCGAAAATTCAAAAAATTAGAAAAAATAGAATTATCCTATGAGGAGCTATCAAGCTGTTGTAACTATGAGCTGAAATTTGGTATACATGTATTAATACACTAGAATCCGTGCTAAGTTTCATTTTTATAGATCAATCTGTTTGATGGCAAAAAATTCACTAGAATTTGTGATCATCGTATCGAGTCTCGAAAATCTTTACAACTTTTTCTTCCATTTGTTTATTAAACTTCTTCCGTTGTCGTTTCGTCATTATATATTGTGTTTTCATCAGGACTACTTATATTTATTAAATTGTTTAATACATATTTAGTTATACACAATACCTAGTCGAAACGAAAACAAATTCAGTTTATTTATTGGATTGTTATTTATATTTTTGCCTGAAACACGGTGACTCAACCTTTATTTCAAGCCTAATGGACTGTTTTTTGGCTCTTAAAAATACTCATCAATCTCGCTTGAATAAAAAACTCTTTGAATCCTTGAGGTTTATGACCTTTCAATGAATCCATCTGGCAAGCTTGTGTTTTGATAGAAGAAAAAAGAATATATAATAAAAAGTACTAGTATAATTGGCTGAATATTTTTTTTAAATGATTCGTGTGTTTGTATGTTTTTTGGTAGAATCTTGTAATTGAATTTCGATTAAATTAGGTATATCAAACCATTTTTCTTAAATTTTGTAGACGTAGCAACATATTTCCGATGATAAGTAGGTAATAGATTTTTTCACGATTTCAGAAATTTATAGAAAAAAATATAATTTAAGAATATTTTCAATCACTATATCTTGCAAATTTTAAACACTAAAAACAATAAAAAATTAAGTAAAAATAAATAAAAATTAAAAAAAAAAATTATTTCAAAAGTACCAAAAAGTTGGTTTTTTCTTTAATAGCCAAAAAGTTTTTATACACACATTTCTAAAAATAATTAATTTTTTTTTCAATTTGGCAGATTTTCTATAAGAGAATTAAAAAAATATATTTTAGATAAATATACTAATTTAATATGCACTTGACTTATCAATAATTAATATTTAATAAATTTTACATTTTATACAGTTAAAAACCTGTAAAAATGTACGAATTCTAAACTAAATTTTAAAAAGACATTTTTCCAGATCCTTCAGAGAAACTTTATTATGATATTTTTTGTCGCTGAATATGTACCTTGCTACGCCACTGACTTAGACGGATAAACTTTACATGGATTTTCTTGGGGAAATTGTTCATTTGTATGGTTTCTCATTGTTTTTCCATGTATTTAATTGTCTTTGGTTTTTGTCGGTTATTATATTCTCTCCACAATAATTCTCTTGAGTAGATATATTGTTCACTAGAGGATATGAATTTAATTTTTATTCAATGATGAAAATTTGCATACGGAACTGGATTTGAATATTTCTAAATCCTCCTAAATTCACCTTTATTGACAAGGTTGTACTGGCATTATTATTTAATTTAAAAAAATATAGATAGTTGCTTTGTAGAGAAGATCGTTCAGGCCTTTCAAATCATTCATTCGAATTAGAATGCACGGAACACGACTAAAATCCCAAAGCCATGTCTAATCTAACTAAATTTTGCTCATCTCTCTTATAATCCTTTGGGAACTAGTGCTTTGGTTATCCTAAATCCGTTTTTATGATAAGTACATATTCTAATAATCATCCATAATGAATTATAAAGAATAAATTATAAGTGAAAGTTTTGTCATTTATTTTTGAAAATGTAATTTTGGGGCCTTATTGAAAATTTTAGGTCATGTATCAATAAGAACTTTTAGAAAAATATCAACACATTTCAAGCCTGCCTTTATCCGCTATTATTATTATGCTTTTTCTTCCTTCTCTTATGAGAATGTTTTCAAGGGCCTATATGAATGAATTATATAAGCCACTTACTTGTAAAATTTCTCATTGTAAGCTTAAGATAATTCCATTTTTATTTTAAATATGCTCTAAGAATAGGTCCTAATTTGTTTTGCTATATCATTCTGGATTTGATTATTTTCCTTAAAGAGATACCTATGCGTCTCAAATTTCTAAATTTAACTCTGCATTACTGCACTTTATTAAATTTTAATGGCCATCCACATGACTTTACCTTACATCTAGCCACTCTCTTATATTTAATATTAATAAAATGATGTATAATTATTTATGAAAGAACCCCCCTCCCCCCACTTAATTTTGGGTCAATTAGTGGCAATTAATAATAGGTCCTTTTAATTGTGAAACTATTCTCTTAGAAAAATATCAGCTTTCTTCGATTTTTCTTTGAAAACAATTTACCCCCCCCCCCCCATCTTTTTGGTCACTATCAATTTCACATAGTATTCTCATAAGGGCGTTTAGGGTGTATATGAGAAATTTCGTACAAATAATCGATCAAAGGGTCTAGGACATATAGGTATTGATATTTTTAACCCCCCCCCCAATAAAAATAATAACACCTCCCTAAAGGAGGAGGATTGGTCACCTTAATAATATATATTTAACTTAGGTATATATATTTTTGAATAAAAATTTCAACTATAATTCAAATTAATATATTATAATTAAATCAATAAATAAATAGTTAAATACTTTATAATTTATTAAATGAATATATGAATAATATATAATACTTATTCAACAAAATAATAATAAAAAATTATTTTAAGAATGACTAACCATTTTGTTTATTTTGGGTAAATCTGTTAAAATAAATTCAAAAAAATAAAATATTAATTAAAAAGTTATTTATTATTTACTAATGAACTTTACAAAAGTAGATAAATACTTAAAATTAAATCTAAAACTAATAAAATACACAAATATATTGGACTATTACGCTGGTTAAGATTTGAATTCATATCTTGAAATGTTTAAAACAGGATTTCCCAGAAGACACTTGGTCCCAAATGTGCCGCGAAATTAGAATTAAAAATAAAAATGGGAAATTGAAATTGAAACATTTTTGCTAAATTTATTGATTTTAATCCAAAATTGTGAGAATCCCTGGAAGCAGATAATTTGATATTGATTATTTATCCATACTGAGGAATGATGTCTGTCGAAAACGAAGGTTATTCTTTCAAGAATTACATAATGAAATCCTTTATTTCACAATGGAAAACAGCTAATGAAAAGGAGAGTATTCATAATTTCTACCTATAAATTACGTGCTTGTAAAGATAAATTGAAGATGTAGAATAGTGTTACAAAAGGTTTCAATGTTTCCTCTATGAATAAAGAATTCATTTAGTTCTTAGGTTGTTAAAACTCATGAGCGCTAAATCATTGCAGATACTATTAAATTTCCTTGATAAAAAAAAATGGGTTTTTATTTTCAGGCACTAGATATCAAGGCTGTAGCCAGAAAACAATTTCAGATGGGATTAGTTAATTTTTGGGGCCACCGAGGGGTTAGGGGAGTATGGGTATACTCCTAGGAGTGGGAAGCATGACCCCCTGATGTCCAGATTGCTTTTTTATTAAATTTTTATTATACATTTTATTTATATCCTGTAAAATTTCGAGGTTTAACAACCTAACCCCCCTCCAAGGATACGGCCATGCTAGACATTTCCTTCTTTGGCAACGGCCTTGATACAGTGGTCATTGAAAGAAGAGGAAGAACTTTTAGAACACAGCGAATCTCAAATTTACTAGCGGAAGATTAATTGGTTTTTATATAGGCTTATCGAAAAAGTTTCTAGCTTTATCAAAAAAAGCTTTAACCTTCTTACTGCAATTTTCTACTTCGTTTGAAGAGGTAAAAATATAAAAAATAAAAAAATAAAACCAAATTGATGATCATAAACAAAGGAAAAAAGACGAATTGTGACATTACCATCAATGGCAATACAGTAGTCTCACTAATCCGGCACTTCCAATAATCCGGCACCCTCCGCCCGCAATTTGATATCCGTTTGCTAACCGTATCGGGTGAAATTTACTTGATTTTATTTATTATAAATTTTTCTATACAATCCAGTAATCCGAACATTCCAATAACCCCCTAATGTTTAATAGTGCTGGATTAGTGAGACTCTACTGTAATATAAAAGAGTCAACAAATACACGTATCTATGCGCTAATATTAACGAAGAATGGGACCTTTCTCAATAGATAAAGTGCCGTATAGAGAAAGCAATAGCCGCATTTAACAAAATGAAACATATATTTACAAACAGGGATCTCACAATATCAAAAAAAAAAAAAAAAAAAACAGATTTGAGATGTTATGTATTTCCGGTTCTTCTTTATGGCGTGGAGTCGTGGTCTTAACAGAGGCATCTATAAAGAAACTGGAGGCTTTTGAAATGTGGCTCTATAGAAGAATATTGAAAGTGAAGTGGACGGATAAAATATCTAACGTCAAAATCCTACAATGGATGAATAAAGAAAAAAAATAGTACATACGATCAAGAGTAGCAAACTTCAATATCTCGGCCACATAAGGAGAAACCCCCAGCGATATCAGCTGCTACAGGTTGTTCTCCAGGGAAAAGTCATGGGAAGGAGAGGAGTAGGTCGGAGAAGGATATCCTGGCTGAAGAATCTTTGAGTCTGGTTCTCCAGCACAACCAACCAGCTCTTCAGGGCTGTAGTGAACAAAATAATATCCAAGATAGTTGCTGACATCCGGCGCGGATAAGCACTTAAAGAAGAAGATGAAGTGGGGTTGTCAGCTCTAAATAAAACTAAGAACAAGAGGTGTGAGAGACTATGTTTTATCATTTGAAGAAAAATTAAGATTAGCAATATAAATAAAAAGGGGAAATTGAAATTTGAGCATTTTCCTTAAGTTGTTTGATTAAAATCAAAGATTGTGTATACAAGCCGATCATTTGATATTGGTTAATCATACTGAGGTACGATGGCTGTCGAAAATTACACCACGCATAAAACATTTTTGTTTTAAAATCAAGTCCATATGTCTCACTAAATATATAATACTTACAGTTTAAAGTTTTATCATAGTTTATATATTTGTTTTGGTTGTATTCAATGTATTTATTTATTTTATTTCTTTATGTGTAATTCCTGAATTTAATGAATTTAATTAACAAACTTCTATTTTTAATACAATAAAATATGGTAATGTAATTTTATTGTTTGCCGCATAATTTAACTAGCTCGAAAAGTATGTCTCTGAAAAAAAAGATTTGAAAACAATGATCTTTTTATCTAATATATTAGCTTCTCCATCTCTAAAGTCATCATCTATATTTTCATATGGTATTTTTAACATTTTTCAACAACAATTTTTATATATTTTTGTTATTATCTCTACTGATTTTGTTAAAATTTAGTAGATAGGTATATCATGAATTAGATGAGCTTTAATCAAAATTAATTGTTTTTTCATTAATGGTGTTTGAATAGTCTTTTTAAACTAATTTTATATAAATCTGAATTGAAAAATTCAAATTAACATAAATAAAAAAAAAATACATACTTCGCTCATAACATTTTACTAGCTCATGACCATAAAAGTATAAAATTACGCATTTTTATCTATCCTTGTTAATTTAATTGTAGACTGGCTTGAATATTTTTTTTATTTTTTTACACAGTAAACATTTATTAAATAGCGATAAATTTTTGTTTTCAGATCCAGTGTTAATTTCATGCTTGGCTGTGGTTGGTCGTTTCGGTGTAAACATCGCATACAGCAGCGGCGCCCAATATGCTGCAGAATTAATTCCCACGGAGGTTCGAGGCCAGGGAGTTGCCGCAATTCACATGGTCGGCTATGCGGCCACCTTCTTCAGTTCACACATTCTTTATCTGGTAAATTAAATGTTCTTAATCCTGCTCATTCATCATTTAAATGCAAAAATCAATATTCTTTTATATCTGATTGTTCTCTAACATTACTTATGACAGACAAGATAGACAATTTATAAAGTGTTTTTTTCTCAAATGCAAAAGACAACCTTATTTTAACTCTGATGATTCTTCAACTTTACTTACAAAGAGAGAAACAAAGAGGTTGTCTTATGCTTGATGCAAATAAACATATACATATATAAAATATAAATATGTATATATATATATATATATATATATATATATATATATATATATATATATATATATAATTTATTTGTTTGAGACTATAGTTTCGATGGCTTGGCCTTCATCAACAGTCTTTTTAATTATAAATATTATTTCTTATGAGTTAGTATCACGTGGATATTGAAAATCTGTTTACATAGCAGGCTTGCTAGATAAACAGAGTGTACCTATCTATATATAGCAGGCCCTGACTGGAAACAAAGATCGTTATACATATGGTAATTCAACGCGGGAGCACTGATCATATAGAAATATATATATATGAGAGTTTATCATTCCAAAAGTCTTGTAGCGATCTAAAGACTTCAAAATAATACCATTTAGACGAAGTACAGGCGATTGTGAGTGATGAAAAACATATGCCGAACGAAATTGATAATAAATGAATAAAAAAAATTGTACTTATACATATGTTAAAAGATTTTATGTGAGGTATTTGGCCTTTCAATGCTACTATACTAGGGCTACTTTAAGAAAAAAAATATATTAAAAATTGACAGAATTAGATTTAATTTAATATCTGAACAGAGGTGGACAGTCAATCGAAAACATGAATCGCTCAATCATTATTTGCACCTGAAATTTTATCAAACAGAAGAGGACCATGTTTTAGATCAGGGGTTCCCAAACTTTTTCTCTGAGGGCCATTGAATTTTGACGAAGAACTTTGTGTAATTTGAAGGGTAGTTAATGGCACATGATCTATAAATCCTAGAAAAATAAAAAAATACTTGTTTCATGTAGTATTTATTTGAATTTTGAGTCATAACTCATAACAAGGGCAGTTAGAATTTAGCTTTTTTTTAGCATTTACTATTTAAAAATCCCAAATTTTAGTTCTTAAAAAAAGAAAATTTAGCATTTAAAAGGTAAAATTTGGTAAATTCTTTATACAACTTGCTTTTTAAGTAATAATTTGTAATTCAAAATGATTATATTAAGGAGAAAAATCACTTATAATTGGCTAAATGGTTCTGACCAAAAGTCAGGAAGGGGGAAAAAACCTTCTCCCTTTAAAAAAAAAAATCACTTATAAACTCTTCAAACTTACAGTCTTCAATTTTTACCCAAAATGTAGCATTTTATAGTAAAAACTGCCATTTAACTGCCCCACTCATAACACAAATATCATAATAATAAAATTTAAAAAAGAAAAGAAAAAAAAATCACGTACCTAATTATTTCCTACGTATTTGGTAATAATTTAAATTGAATGCATCAACCATATAACAACAAAATAAAAAATATTTTTTAATGACTTTGTTGATGCTGAGTCTTTATAAAGCAAATCCTCTTGATATCAGGTACAATAGTATTATAGAAAGTTGAATTCTATTATCTGGTGTGGCGTCAAGCCTCCTCCTGAGCTTTTGTCTTCGTTGCAGCACAATAAGAAAATCCTGCTTCTCATAAATAATATGTAGTGGTAAACGAAAGAAAACTCTAATAGATTGTTTTGATAAACTGGGATATTCTTCTTATAAATTAGCCCAGAAATTTAATGGCTGTTCTTTGTGTTTTTGCTATATAGAGTCACATATTATAAATCAATTAGATTTTCATAGTCACTTACCTCTATTAGCTTAGCTGTTATAGAAAATGGATTTTGAACCCAGGAATTATCCTCACTAATCTTTGGAAAATATTTCAGAAGAGTTATTTCCAAGTCATGTACCTAAGTGTTTTAAAAACAATTAAGAATCCTCTTCATCTACTTTAAAATTGTTTTCAGACAATCATTCATGTAAAGTTGGAAAACATTTATAATTGTTCTGTTCGACTGAAGAAATTCAAAACTTTATTTTATATGAATGTCATTAATATAATATTATCATATATAGCTAAGTCAAAATGTAGAAAACAAGTTTTGTTATTAATATTTTTTTTTTCACTTGCTACATCTCAATTTGGGAAACTTTATTTTAGCTAATTTTAATAAATAAATAATATAAAAAAGAAAAAACTAATGTCCCTTGACAAAACATTTTAAAAAATGTTTATGTTTTCGAAGAAGAACAATAAGAAAGATTAACATTAGAACTTCCATAAGTAATTCTATCTTTAGCTCTCTTAAAAACTTTCCATACAGTATATGAATAAATCATAAAGTAAAATATGAATACATATACCTAACTATTATGCTAGTGGACTCCATTGGGAAATCGCCCAGAGCATTCATTATCTTCTCTTTCAGACAAAAATAAACTGGATGATTTATTAGCGTATAATATTTTTATTTTATTGTTTCCGTATTTAATTATTTACTCAAAGCCAAATACTCTTCCTTTTAAAATAATTCTTAGTTAAGCTTCTCAAGTTTTTTTGATTTCTAGGTAGTATTTAGAACTAATTAGAATTCGTATTTATGAAGTGCAATGATGGTTCTAGGTCTAGGTGAAATATTAAATATTTTATTGGTTTAATAAGTATTCAAGGTGTAGATTCACAAAATAAAACACGTTTTGGGAAAACTCAATAAATTTCTTTTCTTTTTGGATTTTTCTTGTTTTTGTCTAATCTAATATTATAAAATCGGACTTAATTTTTTACAAACTAATGAAAATTATAGATGCCACTATTACAGGATTATAAGATGCAGAGAAAACTAATTTATTATGTTCAAAATATTTTACGAATATGTAATTGGATGTTGATGAAGGCAGTCCACGGTGGTTGTAAAAAATAAGACTATAATGGTTTTATTGTTTTACATTTATTTGTTAAAACCGACGTTTCGGAGATTTATTCTCTCCTTCTTCAGGGTAACAAAAAGTCAATGAAAGTAGTTCAGACTTTTTGTTACCCTGAAGAAGGAGAGAATAAATCTCCGAAACGTCGGTTTTAACAAATAAATGTAAAACAATAAAACCATTATAGTCTTATTTTTTACAACCACCGTGGACTGCCTTCATCAACATCCAATTACATATTTATACCAGTCCGTCTCCTAAAGAAAAACGCTATCAATTTTACGAATAAATTAGTAGTTAAAAAACAATTTTTAGAACATCAAAAGTGAATCAATGAGTTTAAGAGCTTGGGAATGTTTCAAATTAGAGAAACATAGCTTCTCAAATGAATTAATTTTTTTTTATTAATTTTAGATCTAAAATTTATGCGATATAATTTAATTAATTATACTACTCCGTACAAGAGTTATACGAAAGATTCTATTCAATTTTCTCCCTTTATTGATCCATAATAATTATTCAAGAACAAGAACATCTTTGATTAAAAAAATATAAAAAAATAAAATAAAAACTTGCAGTAAATTTAGGATTCATATCTGAAGCTCTGTGAAAATTTGAACGATGACCTTCTTTCTCCCTTTGGCCTTTGGCCAATTTCAACCCTGACCCTTGTCGTGAAATATAATTCTATCGATTTTAATATAGTCAGAGAAACTTCTTTATTGCTATATCTTTCTTCATATTGTATTTTTTAATGATATGGATGAAAAATATGCAAAATTAACTTTTCCATTTAAGAAAACAAAATCTAAAAGAAATTGATAAATTATCTCTAGTTAAAGGATTAACATTTAAGCCATTCAAATGCTAAATAAAATCTAAGTTGCTGATAAAGTCGGAATAATCCGATGAAACGTTCCACTTGCAACACTGATTAATTTTTGTTAAAAAAATATTTTGTTCACTTCCCCACGAATCTTCAATTCAATTAATTTAATTTCAGATTTTCTCATCTGCCCTACGACTACCCAAAATAAATCTTTACGATCACCAAAAAATATATTTTTTTAATTTGAAATTATCTTTTTCTGAATTGATTTCTTCTTTAGAGTTAGTTATTCACTTAATTCTCATTTGCATAAATAATTCAGATACAACGAGATTTGTATGATTTCAATATTGTTCATTTAGTAATCGCAAGGTTCTCTCTCTGGGATGAAATGTGAGACACCTCCCTTTTTATTAGCGATGTGATCCCCATAATAAATGTAAACTGCTACCTGAGAAATTCATAAAATGCCATAAATATATTCCAATGCTAATCTCAAGGATTCGCATTTCTTTTTACATGCTTTTATTTGACTGGGTTCTTCTGTCTGTTGTTTGCTTTTCCGACTGGGTGGCCAAATTATAATACTCAAATGATTTTTATCAAGTGAATTTATTTCATTCAAACTTTTCAAAAAATCGAGTAGTTTTGGACTGGCCTGGCAACTCGGCAGACCTCATCCCGATCGAAAATGTTTGGACGGCCCTAAAAAAAAGAAATTTGCAATAAAATAATTACTAACAAAAGGGATTTGATAGGAAATATTATTAAAGCATGGCACAATACACCTGCACTTCAAGAAATAGCCAAAAAATGCATTGCCAGCCAGCATGCCGCAGCGCATAGAAAATGCGATTGCTCGAAAGGGAGGATTCACTAAATATTGAAATTGGATTTGAATTATTTGTATTATTGAATTTGTATTGTCCTAAGGTAATAAACCTATAAAGATAACAATTGAAACGATATTATGAGTTTAATAGTAAACTAAAACCTTAAAAGCGTATGAAAGATATAATTTTTCAAGAGTATGATAATTTGGTCTTCAAATGAGTATAATAATTTGGCCACTCACTGTACTATTATTACCATTTTCTGAGGTTTTTGTAAACATATGTACTTTTTTTTCTGATTTCCAGACGCTCTATTTATAGTTCCGAAATAGATATTTAAGAGAAAGCTTTGATGTTTATAATTGTAAATTAAACTTCAGTATCATAATATAATATTTATTCATTCCTGAAATCTGCTTGTAAATGAATCTAAAGTTGCTGATCATTTCAATGAATAATTTTTCTTAATTCTATCTTTTTCTATTCAAAATTTAAATACCCTCACTTCGCGATCTAGATTGCGGACAATTTAAGGTTCCGTATAATAGTAAAACGAAACCCTTTTAGTGTCGCTATAATGTCTGCTAGTATAGCTCATCAACTAAATACAAAATTGAAATTAAGAATATTTTTTATCATGAAGTGTTAACTGTCCCTGTAAAGATCATAGAATTAAGTAAGCGTAATTTTTTTAAATTTGCTTTCGCTTTAAAATTACTGTGTAAGATATCCCCAAAGTGGGCATTTTTAAGTGATTTTTTAATCTATCGGCTTTCAAAAGTGGTTTAACTTGAAATTATCAAAAAAATCCACATTTCCTTATCAACTACAAATAAAAACGATTTTGATATCTCAAGTATTTTGAAAGATATAAAGGAACGATGTGGGGTCTGCCTCTCACTTAACCGGTAATCTACTATTTAATTGAAAAGATTTAGTTTTGCCGAGAAGAAGCAGAGTGATTCATAATGAGAAATAATCAAGCAGAAGACAACCTTAGTGATTTCTTCTTATGAGTCTACTATTTTGATATCAAATATACTTTCATGTCCTGGAAAGATACTTTAATAGAAAAAAACAAAAAAAAAAAACAATAATTGTTGAAGGAGACAATAAAAGAGTGTGTCTTCTGCTGGAATTATAAATTTTATTTATTTATAACGAGACTATAGTTTCGAGGGCTTTGCCCTCTTCATCAGTCTATTACAAATTTATAATTCCAGCAGAAGACACACTCTTTTATTGTCTCCTTCAATATATAAAAATTCTGCTACTCTCGGCAAAAACTTTCAATTTAACAATAATTGTATTTATTTATTTTTATTTTTTTTTAATAAAGAAATCAAATCATATCAAAATCAGAATCAACATTTTTTAAATCAAGAAAATTATACATAACTACATATATACCGGAGTGCTCAAGTCAATAGCGTTACTGCTTCATCATTGATCGTGAAGGCTGAGTTTTAGCCTCGTTCGCAAAAGAAAAAATTTAGACCGGCCATAATCCGGATATTGCACTAACTGTGTTAACACTTAATAAAAGTTTAATATTCCATAAGATCCAGGGCCGGATTTAAGAGTAGCCTAAAGTCCATTTGCCGCCCCCTCTATAGTTCATATTTGCTTAACATGCTGTGAATTTGTATTATGTTATAGTTTTAGAAAGTAGGCTATGTAGGAGTAAAACATATTTTTAAGTAACATGTATTCCTAAATTCGTACGGAAAATATTATTAACTTAGGAATAAATTGCCAAACTGCCGCCCCTGAAAATTTGCCGCTCTAGGCTGCAGCCTACTTAGCCTATTTAGAAATACGGCCCTGATAAGATCTGGCTAAATTGACTATAGTACGTCGTATCCGAGGACAAAAAAATAAGTAAATATTAGGTTTGCGAGTCCCACTCGCATTTAGCCGCTTTTTCTTCTTTTTTTTATGAAAATGATGAGAGAAGGAGTTACACCAAAAAGGTGCAACCCCTAAAGGTCTTTGTTGGCCCCTCCATCGTGAAAAGAAGAAGAAAGAAATTTATGGGCTGGGCGGGGGTTGAAGGTATCTGTGGATACGGGTCTTAAATAGCTGAAGGTTATAAGTCGCGGGAAAGATGGTGGCAGGGAGCGAGTTCCAGTCTCTGGAGGTCATAGGGATAAAAGAGTTGGCGAAAGCGCTTGTTCGATTTTTCTTTGCTTGTTCTTTTCTTCTTATTCATTGATTTGTTGTGATTTTTATTTTTAGTCCCACTACTGGCGTCCGTTGCCTGAATTGGTCCTGGGCATTTTATCCATCATCGGAGCTGCTCTGTGTCTTCTTTTGCCTGAGACATTGCACCGGGCTCTACCCGTCACCCTCGAAGATGGCGAACTCTTCGGGGAGGATGAGAAAGTCTGGGACTTTGCCTGTTGCCAACCCGTACCGCAAAAGAAATGCCCGGACGATGATCCAATTGCTGTGACATCCAACAACACCGTGACAACCATCACAATCCCAAGAACGTCTTCCAGCCTCTCAGCGACATCGGCCAATGAGGAGCCTGAACTCTTAACTCAACGCTTATAAATTAACATATTAAAATTATAAGAAATGATTATTGCTATTTTTTTATTTTTTTTATTTAAATAAAAGGAATGGGGAAAATTTACACTTGCACTGAATGATTAAGTTTACTCTTCTAGAATAATTAAGAATCATGGAGTAAAGTGATAAATAGTGAATTTATATTAAAAATTTATATTTATAAATAAAAAAAAAAATGCCTTGAAGATCCAAATCTCTTCAAATAAATTAATAAAATGAACAATTATTAAGATGTTGCATCTTATTGAGAACTCATTTTTTTTCTGTTTCTTTTTTAACAGAACGTGACAAAATAAACTATTTTTTATATGTCTCTATTTATTAATTAATAAGTTGTTAAGGAAATAAAAAAATCGTATAAGAATGACTGAATTTTTTAATCAAGAAGATATTTAATACAAGTGATTATTAGTTTTACATATATAAAGTATTTTTTTATTATTTTTACTCATGATAAATAAAATTAAAAAAATAAAAGTGATGTTGTTTTGTAGTTTAAGAGAAAAATGTTGTAATCACGTCCTGATAAGATGAATAATTGACTTACAGAATGGCCATTTTAATTATTTTATGAAATACAATTTGTAAATATTAGAAATAAATATTTATTTATATATATATATTTGAAATTAATTTGTTTTATTTGTTTTTTGTATTGATTGTCAAGTTGTGAAATGGGTTAGATCTTACAATCCATGAGTGTTAATTTAAAATAGGATTAACTGAATTTATCTTGAAAGAAGTAGTCCATTTCGGAAATTTACAGTAAATGCGATTTGCAAGTAAATAAAAAAATAGAAATTTAATCAGTTTGAACATTTACAATAAAACAATATACATAGATTAAGTGAGTTGATCATGTAATTTGTAATGCCTATTCGATGCAGTGTAGATGAGTGAATACTTAATTTTCACTGCTCTTGCATAGATAGTCCCAGTGCCTTAAATCGAATGGGCTTTGATTTTTTGAGCCGAATGTTCTAGAAATTTAGAAATGCGAATCCCTTCTCTTCATGAATTCGTCACAAAAATAAGGAGTGAGTAGGAATTTTCTAGAGAGATCGGCCAATGATGCTACACCCATTAAATGTGTCAAGAGAGAATGGCTCCAATGTCGATTCACTTCAATATTAGATTTAAGGTATGGGGATTCGGATTTGGATCCTGCACGAGGGTTAACGAGGGAAATAATTTCGTTAATAAATTCGTTTTATCTTTTATATTAATTAACGAAATTATTTCCCTCGTTAACCTTCGTGCAGGATCCAAATCCGAATCCCCATACCTTGAATCTAATATAGAAGTGAATCGACAAAATTGGTCGCCTTCTATTCTAATGATTTAATAACTATATAATTTAATTTAACCCAAGTGAGTATGTATATATTTATGTATAAATAAAGCAAGGTCATCTACATGTTGTTTATCTTGAATGTATAATGTTTGTTTAATACACTCATCTGTATTAAAGAAACTGTATGTATAGTTGAAACATCATTATTGAATATAATGTATGTTCAGTTCACTCGTCTGTATTGGCAGAACTGTATGTTCACCTCGTTTATTTGACGGAAATCTATGTATAGTTTATTCATCTTTATTGATAATAAATTATGTTCATAAAAGATATATAAAATATATAGATATAAATATATAGATGTGGGGTTTCACAGGAATAAAATTACAACAGTTTAAAAATAAAACTCAATATATTTCGAGGAGTTACATTAAACTGTATGAAACCCCACATCTATATATATATATATATATATTTTATATATATTCTTTTATTTACTATGTTTCACTTACAACCAACACCGCTTTCCTTAGAAGTAATAAATTATATTCAGTTTACTTTTCTGTAATTACAGTACTGTATGTCCAGTTAGTGAAATCGTTGATATTGAGAGAAATATATATTTAGTTCACTCGACTGTATGACAGAACGGTTTGTACAATACATTCGTCTGTAATAAGTTCTCTAAAAATATCTGAACACCTGAGAAAGATTGGAATTATCCAGAAAATCATCGATTGTTTAATTCCAGAAAAAGAAGGCTGATTGTCCAATTCCTATTACTACAGGATCCATACTTGTGAATCTTAACTCATCTAGACAAACTATATACAAGATCGACTCGACTAATCTATACGAATCTAAACATTATATGAGTTAAGAAATTATCAGAAAAGTTATTATTAAATTATAGTAGCGCCTATATAAAGATATATTAAATATCTAAACTCTTCAATAGTATTACTAAGAATCAATGAATTTTATAATGAATAAAAAAATAATGAGGAGGTTAAACATGAATGTTATGATATAGAAAATATTGAAATATATTTTATCTAAAATAAAAAAAAACAAGTGATAAAATACTGGAATTGTATTTCATAAAATAGTGGTCATTTTGTTTATTTGTATGACTTTATAAGTATTTTATAAATATATATTTCGAATTATATTTGAGAAGAGTATACTTGACAATAATGAGGCTTGGGTGCTTTGAAAATTTTACATCTGTTCTAAAAAGCTTATCGCTTTCTTGCCTATCATCTTTTTCAGCTCTCATCTCTTCCTAACAGTCTTAAATATTTAAATCAATATTAAACTTCGAAATAATCCATGTATATTTTTCTATTTATATGTAATAAAATCATGATAATTGATATTTTTTTTCTCGTATACTATTTGTAATGAATGGACAACATTCCTATTTAAAAAATAATATATTTTATGAACACAATGTTTTATTTATTAAAATTAATTCTTTTTTTTTAATATAAAATCAAACATCACATTTATAGAAAGATATTTCTTTTAGGCAATAATATAAATTATGGTTGAAGGTTAAGTTTTGCGGCTTCTTGGCGAATAACTGTGATCAATTCTTGATTAACGAGAAAAATAAAGCGCAAGCCAGCGATCTGAGAAAAGAAAAGTAAAAAATTAAAATTAAATTTTTATTTAGTATAAAAAAGGAAATAGATTTAAATTTTTATATAATTAGTTTTTATAATACGCAAATTAAATAAATGTTTATTATTATAGATTTGGATATTTAGAGCAAAAAGGGAAACTTTTTTAGTAGTAATAGGTATATACAATGAATCCCCTCAAATCCGAACGAAAAAGTCATAAAACAATTATGTATAATATATTCTACATTATAACCTTATTTTACATAATTAGTTAAAAATTAACAAAGAAGTACAATTAGCATACCTAACAAAGTGTTTTTTTTTAATGCAATCGAATGCAAGAAGGGGTGCACCAGTAAAGATGCAGCCCCTATGGATCTCGAAAGACCCTTGCATTACCGAAGAGAAGGGAAAGTTGATTAAGTGAGAGGGTGTAGACGTAGGTGTCTATGCACTCTGGTTTTGAAGGTTTGAAGATTATAGGTGCTGGGAAAGATAGAGGCTGGGAGAGAGTTCCAGTTCCTTGAAGTCATGGGGATATATGTATTCGCGAATGAAGTGGTCCGGCACTTTTCTAATTTGAGCGCGAGAGAGTGTTGGGAGTCGGCAAAACGCGTGCTACGTGCAAAGCATGCTTTGGGGGGAATTATTGATTTTATCTCATCAGAGCACCTGCCGTGATAGTATCTATAGAAAAGGGAAAGGGCAGAGACATTTCTTCGATGAGCCAGCGAGTCGAGGGAGTCGGTGAGGGTAGAATCGTCAATTAGCCTGACGGCTCGTTTCTGAATTGCATCCAGGGTAGCAAGAGAGTATTTTGAGGCTCCTCTCCATAGATGAGAGCCGTATTCGAGACAGGGGCGGATTTGGGCCTTGTAGATGGTGAGAAGTTGTGGGGGTTTGTAAAATCGCTTGGACCTGAATAAGAAGCCAATCTTCCTTGCTGCAGATTTCGCCACAGAGGAGATGTATTCATTCCAAGACAGGTCAGATGCGACAGAGACCCCCAAGATGGATAGGCTATCACACATTTTCAGGGTATTCGAATCGAAGTGAATATCAGGGAAATCTTTATTTTCGCGCCTAAAAATTAGACAACACTGAGTCTTGTTTGAATTAAAGTTAACTAAATTTTGAGAGCCCCATTTATTCAGTTTGTCTAGGTCGAGAGTAATTGAGGAGGCAACATTGATTCGATTATTCGGGAGTGAGGGTTTGCCGTGTAGAGTGCTATCGTCGGCGTAACAATGAGTGGGGTTTGCCGTTTGATCTATAAGGTCGTTTATATAAATTAGGAAGAGTGTGGAGGAGATTACAGAGCCTTGGGGAACACCAGAGTTTGTGGAGTACGATTCAGATGATGTTCCATCCACCACAACTTTTATACTTCGGTTTGTCAGAAAGCTTTCTATCCATTTGTGAAGTGTTGGTGTGAATCCAAAGGCTGGCAGTTTGGCAAGAAGATTTTTGTGCCAAACCTGGTCAAAAGCTTTGGAGATATCAAGGGCTACAGCGAGGGTTTCTTTTCTGGCCTCTAGAGTATTGTTCCAGGTGTGGGTGACATAGGTTAAGATGTCGCCTGTGAAACGATTTTGTCTGAATCCATATTGCCTATCGTGAATTAATTTATTGTTTTCTAAGTGATGAAGGACGTGTTGGTTTATGGCCAATTCCATTATTTTGGAAAGAACAGTGTCTAGATACTTATGTCATCCAGGATTGAAAGACGGTAAAAGTTGGTTATTGAAATTCTTTAGGTTAATCACTTTGCAAAAACAATGAAATAATAATAGAAACATACAAAATATCACTTAATCTTTCACTTGATATCAGATATTTTATATTGTCGAAGCTGCTTTCGGCTAATTCGAACAAATTGAAATCCGAACAGGATAGTATAGCCCCAATTAGTTCGGATTTGAGGGGTTTCACTGTATTTACAATAAAATTACACCCTCATGTTCAAAGTGAGATCTTTATCTAACTTTAATTAATCTGGAGAACAATTTAAAAACAAATCTAAATTTGGGTAAAGCAGCTACTTTGTTTTTTTCTGTCTCCAAAATAGAAGGTATGATCCAAAGACTGAAATGACATTGATATTTTTATCTTTCATTCCATTATTAAATGCACATCAAATAAACAAAGTTTCCAGCAAAGTATTGTTAAAAGTCTAAAGAACCCACAGAGTGTGGCCACAAAGCTAGCCGAAGATGTAGGAGCGACTTCTACAATTTAGATAACTTTAAGACAGAGCTCCGATGTAAGATCTCTAGACGCTTGTCTTTATTATTTATCTAAACGATTTTTTCAACTGTATCATCCTTTAAATAAACAAATTGTTAAAGAATCTTTAAGGAATGATGAGTTTGTATCTGCGAGGGCATGTTTTTGAACAACCATACAAATTTCAAGTTCAATTCTTAAATCCCATGATCAAACTCAACTAATAAATTTTTCTGAAATTTTATATATGCTTTTGAGCCTTTTTCAGCATTATCTGATTTGGACAATCAAAGATATGATTATAAAAGTGATTCAACTTTAATAAAGTTGGTATTTTCGAGTGGAATGCCGTTGAATAAGTATTTTAAAAACCTTTTAAACACTTTTTTCAGAATTAGTATTTCGACAACCCAGTAGAGCTTTAGGAGCCTACAAAATCCCCTTTTCACTTTTTAACACTTGGATTTAAAAGTTTGTAAAAATTCATGAACATAGCTCAGTGTGAGTGTCAGATTGTCATCTTCTGAATACGAGCTTTTAGGAATATTTTTTTTTTTTACATGTCAGAAAGGTTGGTTGGTATTCATCCTCTCGAGAAGTGAACCTAAATGCTGCCTTTTTTTATTTTAAAGTTTAAAAAATGTATGTTTAAAACAATACTTTACCTCAACGACACTGTTGTGATTCAAACGATATTTGTTTCCAGCAAGAATAGGTCGTCCGTCAACATAAATGGGACGTTTCCCCTCAGAAGAGAGAAAGAAATCCCCATTATTTCTTAATCGGATTGTCCCTTGACGTCTAGAAATCTTCCAAGCTGGACCCTCAAGAGAGAGATCAACATCCACATTGTGATCAGTAGTTGTTCGGCCAACCGTAATCTAATCAAGACAAGATAAATAATTAATTTAACAAAATGATAATAAAGATCCAGGCAATATATTTCATTAAAAAAAAAACGCCGATTGGCGAAAATCACGATGGAGATGAAATCTGGTGACATCCATATAAGATATACCGGGTGAGTTTTTTATTTTGAGACAGCCTTATAACTCAAAAACAATGCATTATATGGAAAAAAGTTTCAAATAAAAGTTTATTTATTTCGAGGGGGAAACTAAACTAGACTATTGTTTGTCGACGCAGAACAAGCTTTCAAGGGTATTTTAAGGTCAAGTTGTGTTTTTTAAATGGAATCCTATATGTATTTTTCTTTGAGCCACCATAACACCATATTCTACAAAAAAAACTGAACAACTTTTATAGGAACTTTTTTTATACGACATCAAATAAACAAAATACATGAATCAATTAGATCTAAAAAAAATCTATAATTATTTTTAACAATTATTTAACTTAATTATCAAATAATAATGATTAAATAATTAATTATTAAATAAATAATTATTAAAGATTATTATTATTAAACAGAAATGAAATGGTCTTAATTTATGGTGAATGTGAAACAAGTGTTATTGTGTTACCACTGAAATGGATACCCAGCGTTTTCCTGATAGGAATACACCCTCTCAAGCTTCATTTTATAGTGTTGTAAATCTGTTAAAAAAAATAAAGAAATTGGAACTGGAATTTATCCAGAAGACTTGCGATACATTCTGGAATGTCACAGAACGTAGCCGGAAAATTATTAAATTATTAATTATTATTAATTTATTTATTTAATAATTAAATATTTGATCATTATTATTTGATAATTAAGTTGAATAATTGTTAAAAATAATTATTATTTGGATTATTTTTTTAGATCTAATTGATTTAATATTTTGTTTATTTGATGTCGCATAAAAAAATAGTTCTTATAAAATTTGTTCAGTTTTTTTAGTAAATTTAGGCAATGTAAAGAAAAATATAGGTTTCTATTTAAAAAACAAAAGTTGACCTTGAAACACCCTTGAAAGCTTGTTCTATGTCAACAAACAATAGCTTGCTTTCGTTTCCCCCTGATATAAATAAACTTTTATTTGAAACTTTTTTTCATATAATGCATTGTTTTTGAGTTATAAGACTGTCTCAAGATAAAAAACTCACCCGGTATATAGAATTGATAATTCAATGCAAATTCACCCCCTAATATCAATTGACAACCGCTCTCAGTCAGAGTAAATCAGAAGCCAAAATTTGCTGACTTATATTTTGTATAGATCAGGGGGTCTTCAACTTTTTTGGCTCACGGTACACTCTTTCGTCATGGGGAATATTGCGACACATGATTAGAATAGAAGCATACATAACAACATAACTAACATAAAAGATATTATTAAAGTTGTTATAGGAAATAAGGACTATATTTTTCATGCAGATAATTTATATTCTATTGCCAACGTTTGGTCAACTTTGTTGACTTCTTCAGGGCTTAAATAGTTAATTTCCTTCCATATTTGTCATTTTTATAATGAAATATGCAGGGGAATTAACTATTTGTCATTTTTATAATGAAATATGCAGGGAAATTAACTATTTGTCATTTTTATAATGAAATATGCAGGGAAATTAACTAGTTGTCATTTTTATAATGAAATATGCAGGGAAATTAACTATTTGAGCCCTGAAGAAGTCAACAAAGTTGACGAAACCTTGGCAATAAAATATAAATTATCTGCATAAAAAATATAGTCCTTATTTTCCTGAATTCCTTAATTTACTGAAGATGGCCAAATAAAATTCAGGCCGAAACGTCTTATTAAAGGTGTTTTATTGAACCCAGTGATTCCATCTTTGGCTGATACCTCCTCCTCCTTCATCTAGTACAGTCCTTATTTTCCTATAACTTTAATAATTTAATTGATGGACATAACTGATCAAAATAAAAGATATTTTAATCGTTTGCACTCTATTCAAATAAAACTAGCCAGGTAATGAATAAAATAATAGGAATCGTTTAAAAAGTAATAGAAATTAGTACCAGAAAGATGCAGTGACATATACTAGTAGAAACTTTGATTTTACCTTTTTGTAATGAAATAGTTAAATCCATATTAGGTGAGGAGGTTGAGAGGGAGATATTAAAAGTACCAGACATGCTCTCTGACATTCAGAAACAAGTAGCAGAAAAATTACATCAAAATAGATAATTTTCTCTGACATCAACAGGTCATTTACATCTACTCTAGGAGAGCTAGTTAATATTAGAAAAAAATGAGCTATTTTGGAAAAACTATATTTCAGAGTGCACTGATCGGTTAAATAAAAGGCTTTAATTCAAGATTAAAGAGAAATCTTCCTAACATTGGATTAACCCTATGTTTTTTACATCGGGAAGCTTAGTGGCAAAAAATTGTTTGTCTGTGATTCTTGCCCGGAATAAACATCTATAAAAGTAAACACGATTGGAAGAATATTTTTAATTGGTTAGTTTGTAATACATTTTGTTGTCTTAATGTTTCTAAATAACACTACTAAAATAATGCGTGTGTTTTTATATTTTCTCAATTAATTTTTTTTGCAGGACAGTCACGCAATTTTATGCCAGACTGCTGTGCTGTGGTACACCATTTGAGATCCTCTGATATAGTAAATGCTATTACATAAATAAAGTAAATTGCAATTGCATACCTCTCTTGATCTCATGAGATATCTCACTAGACGGCCTCTTAATACTGCTAAAGTTTGGTTATCAAAATCTGGTTGACTAATGCCTGTAACAGAATCGACTAAAACTTGCCAGCGACCGATTTCATTTTCAAGCAAACGAATTTGTTTCTTGGCAAATCTAAAAAAAAATCATTTTGATTATCAATTTATGATCAAAATTTATTTTTTATTAATGTGAAATGAAATAATAAAATACCTATCCGTAATAGATAATTCTTTTTCTAGGGCTTCATCTTGCATGTCTTGTAATTCAGCATCATTGATTAATTCTTCAGCATCGGAGAAATTTAAGACTGTTTCACCACGAGGTAAAGCTTGAACTATGGAATAAAAAAAAAGGCAAGAATAAATATTTAAAAAAAGATATTTTTTTTTAATATTAAACACATTTTTATCATTCATAATATTATTGTAGTTTAGATGTGTGTGAATGGTTTAATATATAGAATAATGCCCATTTGATCAGATCTTAGGTGAATATTTTTATTTTTATAAGTGTATATTTATTGTACGAGTGCATCTAAATTGGGTTTAGGGGTCAGATTAAAACAGATCAAATTTTTGTAGTGGGCCGGACTTTGAACCCTGGTTTTCTGATTTGTAAACAAGAACTCTACTCATTCGGCCAAGTTAACCCTCACTATATGTAATTATCAGCCCTATTTTAAATGAAAAATAAAATAAAATAAAAAAATAATTTATGATTTTGAATAATGTGATATTTTGTTTATTCATTTATTTAATTTATTCAATTTATTAATCATCCCAACAATTTAATCAAGATGAGTATAGAAACCACGTCTCAGAATACCCAAAACCCAGAGGTAAAGCTTATTGAGTTGGCAGACGTAAATACGCCTCAGAAGAGATTCCCACATTCAAAATTCTCTACCAGGAGGTCGTACAAATCCATAGGGTATTCCATTAAAATGTGATATAGTGTCTTTTTCTTATACATGTTACATATAGAGCAGTGTAATTATTGCCCATCATATAAAATATAATTTTCTTGTGTTCATAAGTCTTGCTTATTCTTTTTCAATGGGGCCTTCAATGAGAGGCTCCTTCCCTGACTGAAAGTGTATTCTTAAGGGCGTATCCATCTCTAGTGGTTTTTTCAGATACAATGCATTTGGGTTTTGATATTGAAGGAGACAATAAAAAGAGTGTCTTCTTGCTGGAATTATAAATTTTATTTATCGTTATAAATAAATAAAATTTATAATTCCAGCAGAAGACACACTCTTTTATTGTCTCCTTCAATATATAAAAATTCTGCTACTCTCGGCAAAAACTTTCAATTTGGGTTTTGATAATTTGTTGAATAATCATCTAAGTCAATCTGTATCAAATTATTGTAATGCCTGATATAACCAAAAAATACAATCGGTTGTAAATTCTAGTTACAATTGCTAAAGTACTATTATATAAAAAAGAAAAACATAATTATATTTTATTTTTATTTTAGTATAAGGTGTTAAAAAATTGTCACGTTTAAAATTTTTTTTTCAACTTAAAAAAAATGAATTTATTTTTATTTAGGAACAAATCAAAGATTTTAGTAGAAATATTTTTACATTGCATATCAGAGGGTTTCGTCCCCTTGGGAATCGAACCCAAGCGCTAACTAAGCTTGCCAAGATTTTTTACTATTCCATTCGAGTTGAAAGGAGTGAAAAATTTGTAGCTTTATTTCTTATATATGTTGCATATCGGAGAGAGATTTGTCTTAAGGGTTTGGCTAACTAGCCCGGCAAGCTTAGTTAGCGCTTGGGTTCGATTCCCAAGGGGACGAAACCCTCTGATATGCAATGTAAAAATATTTCTACTAAAATCTTTGATTTGTTCCTAAATAAAAATAAATTCACTTTTCAATATTATATAATTGGTTGATTTTTGAAAAAATTCCATCTTTTTCAAAAAAGAAACTCAAAAAAGATGCTTAAATCTTTACATTAATCATTTAAAAAAAATGTTTCAACTTTTATTTATTGTCCTGATTAGTTGGTGAAATAATCCAAGGTAGTGATAATGACTTCTCATTTTATTGTAATGAGTTAAATAAGTTAATTTTATTATAATTGTTAAACAGGAGAATTGCATTCTTATTTCATTTTTAAAAAATTATTGTCCCTTGAATAACAACCAAAAGATGCACTTCTTAGATATGTAAAGTTGAATTTGAGATAACATATTATGTGACTATAATAATTTATGATGAATACATTATTCAGTTTTGTATTTTTCCTTATTTGTATGTGTGTCTTCCAGACTGATGATGGCGGATCGAACTAACCGAAACTGTTTCTAATTCTAATTTTGATTGAAATAAAAAAATAAAAAAACATTATATATTTTTTTTTTTTTTAATTTTGAGGAACTCCAGCTGCCTCGTGGGCTAAATAACCTCACGAATTTCCTTAAGGAAATTTCTATACATATAGTAAGCCATTAAAGTGCATATCTACATACTATTTGTCGATATTTTTTATCAAGAATTACTGAAGCTAAAATCAATGAAAATGCAAATAACAGAGAAAAAAAAATTCTGAGAAAAGATTGCCTTTCACATTTTGACACGAATAAGCGAAAAAATAGACAATTTTTGAGTGTACTTAATATTTCGTAATGTATAAATATAATATTTCAAATAATTAAATAAACTTACCAGCTTGATCAGGAAGAAGGTGATATTGTTTCATTAATTGCCAATGGGTATATAATGATTTGGCCGTTCTTGATGAATAAAACGTTAGAGCATGACTATGCAGGAGATTATGAAATGTTTCCAGAGTTGGTTGAGAATTCTGAAAATATTTTATCGAGAAATTATTAGATGAAAGATAATTTAAATCAATTTTTGAAGTGAAACTTCTATGATGATGTTGGGAATAGGAGAAAAGCATGGAATCGATGAAAAGTTACACGAAATGGGACGGATGTGACGTCGCATGCACTGGTGAACGAGGAAAGGAAAGGAGCAGGTTAGCCTAGTCTGCGGATTCGAATTCGCGTACCGAGGCTTCAGAGTGATTCTGTAGAGCTGGAAATGGGATAAAGTTAGGAAATCTGTCATCCGCATCAATATTGCTACTGGAAGGATTTGTCGCCGATAGTTACTGGCATAGATTTGTACAGAACAGGGCCCGATTTAAGCATAGGCTGCAGCCTACGGGCCCGCACCACAAGTTTTTTTTTTTTTTAATATTTAAAATAAATAATTCTGAAAAAAAATGTTATTTAAAAATCGTTTTTCTTCAAAAAAAAAAATACTCTTGGAAATCTCGTCAGAACTTTTCCAAACAATCTAAATATAGGGTGTAGTGTTTAACGGAATGAATGGGCGTTATTTAAATCAGAATAACTCAGCTGTTTTTTAACTTACAAAAATTTTTGAAAAATGAAAGCTTAGATAATACCATTTATTTAACAGTGAATAATTGAAATTCATGAAAAAATATCTAGTTCTGAAAATGATATCAGGAAGATGACGTTCGTTTTCTGCAATGCACTGCTGTAGACATTTCTCAAAGTTGGGCATCACCCTCTCCAACAAGTGGGTGGCAATTTCCCTAACTTCTTTTGTGATGGCCTCGTTCAACTATTGCAGATTTCGAGGTATGTCGGCGATGTCGTATTTCGGTGATGTGCTCTGGTCCCCTAGATCCCCAGACCTCATTGCATGTGATTATTTTTTGTGGGGAAACCTAAAGGCTAGGGTCTATGTCGATATACCTCGAAATCTGCAAGAGTTGAAAGAAAATTAAAATGCAAATTAAATAATATATTATGTAGATTTAGTAAATTTTGCTTGTTCATTAGAATCCGTTTTGTTATCTTGCATTTTGCATTTTTTAACATTTTTACTTAAAATTACGATATGTTATTTTTAAAATTCTAAAACTCATATTGCCATATTTAGAAACGGGGGGGGGGGGGGGCTCATCACAGTTGCAGCCTATATTTTTTTTTTTATAATGATATTGATACAAGAAGAAGTTTCACCAAGAAGGTACAACCTCTGTAGTCCGCGGTGGACCCTTGTATCGTGAAGATAAGAAGAGATTTAGGGATTGGGTAGGAGTCGAAGGTATCTGTGGATGCTGGTCATGAAAGATTGAAGGTTATAATTTGCTGGAAAGACGGTCGGGGGAAGAGAGTTCTAGTCTCTAGATGTCATAGGGATAAATGAATTGGCGAATGCGTTTGTTCAATTAGTATCCAGTTTAAGCGCGTAGAAGTGTTGAATCTTAGAAAATAGAGCCAAAGATCCTAAATCCGGCCCTGGTACAGAAATTTCACTTATACACTGACCTGGACAGTGTTCATATTATAATCTACTTAATACTTGAGGAAAATATTTTTCGATTTACCTACCGATTTAACTGTTCCCAAAATTTCCTCTTCTTTTTTACTGAAAAGAGCTCTACTTTGCACATTTGCTATTAATTCAGGGTGAAGATTCCGCATCGCACTCACAGCCAATTTAGATATCGTAGGTTCGTAAAGTAAAGCATACCAACGCTGTTGTAATTCTTGAATTGTAAATCGACATGAAAATTTTATTCCTCGATGTACCATCCGTATATCGTTTGCCTAGATAGGAAAGGATACAAAATTATTAAGTATTATGTTTATCATTATTATCATTTCCGTCCATAATTTGTATTAATTTGAAAGTTTATAATAGGAAAATAAGGACAAGTTTTTAAGTGTGACTTTTTTATTTTTCGGCCAACGTTTCGTCGACTATGCCGACTTCTTCAAGGCTTCAAAGAGTAACGTCACACATTCGTCTAAATTTTCTTTTTATCTTCGTTACCATTGAAGACCATCAGAAACTTAAATTTCAAAAATATTTGGCACATTCACATAAACAATTTTTTATTTTCTTTCCTTTATATTAGCAATTATATTAGATAAAACAGAAATAACGTAATTGTTAATATGTATAAAGGAAAAAAAGAAAATTGTTTATGTGAATGTGCCAAATATTTTTGAAATTTTTGTTTCTGATAGTTTTCAATGGTAACGAAGATAAAAGGAAATTTAGACGAATGTTAACATGACTATTTGAAGCTCCTGAAGAAGTCGGCAATGTCGACTGAAACGTTGGCTGATAAATAAAAAAGTCACACATAAAAACTTGTCCTTATTTTCCTATTATAAACTTTAAAATTATATTTATCATATAATTTATATACAAAGGTTGTTACAAAATGTTACTTTAGAAGTGTATTTTATTTATCGAGATAAACTAAAAAGTTGGTATAAACATAGGTAGAGAAATGAGTCATTTTCATGTTACAGTCATGTTTGAGTTTAAACTTTAGATAATTTAATCACTATAAGTACACTCCCATCAAATAAATGAGCATAGAAAACAATTAAATTATTCAGTATGTTAACATTAGTTTTAAGTTTCGTTAGGTTAGCTGATACTTTTTTCTTGAAAATGGAAAATTTTTCAACCCTAGAACATTTATTTTATGATTTATGGTGTTTCAAACTCAGGGCCGGATTTAGACTTGATAAGGCCCTAAGCTATTTGAGATATGGTGCCCTTTATAAGTCCAGATATTATATGCTGGGCCAAATATGATTTTTGGATACCTAGAGGGTTAAACTGAAATACAATTATTAAGTATAAAAGTATATAGATAGTGAAATAATAAATCATTAACTTAAAATGATTTTTATTCATAACAAACTTAAAAATGAAAACTCTGCTAATAAGAAACAAAAGTTCTTTTAAAAGGCAAAATTTACAAAGGCTTATTATCTAATCTCTTGAAATTGGGTGAAGAGTATGGGACGTTCCGGACGTGGGGCATTGGGACAAACAATGCTGCAGTATATTTAAGTATATGACAATTGCTCACTCGGACAATTTTTTTGGACGGCCTCCAAGAAAGTGGGGGCCCTAAATTATAGCTTGTGTAGCTTATATGTAAATCCTGCACTGTGCAAACTGTATTCTGTATTCAGTCGGAAACTAGGGATTGAATGTGTATTTTCTTCTATTATACATACTATATTTTATTATGGTTGGAAATTAAATAATTAATCATCATCTAAATAACTCAAGTTTCAAAACAAACATGATTAACAGGAGGTTGAATAAATTAACAATAATTAAACATAATATTACTATACGGCTTTTAACTACCAAAAAATGACTGAGCAAAGCTCGATCTCGATTAATTAATAATTGAAATCTAGGTACCTGTTGTACTCCAATAATTAAAGCAAGATCATCAGTTGGTTTCCATCGGCCCAGATCTTTAGTTGTAACCTGATTAGGATGTCTTCTTCTATTTCGTCGACTTCCACCAGCTGAATGACGTGGTGTATTTCTACGAGGTCTAGGAGTTGATTCAGGTAAAATTGTAGAAGATGTGGTTGGAGCGACAGATGTAGATGTTGTTGCACTTGCACTAGTAGTTGGAGTTTCTAAGAGCATATACAAAAATATGAATTATAATTTCTAAGACATTTTAGAAGGTATATCGTTTGGCTTCGTGTGTAAACCTGCTAACTCACAACAAGGTTTAGAAAGTTGGAAGACTGGGTAAATATGAATAAACTGTTTATAAATTATACGAAATCTAAAGTAATGGATTTGGGGGTGGGTGGAGAAGGGTTAATTAAGTCCAATCTATCTGAATGGTGTAAATTTGGAATATGTGGATTCATTTAAATACTTCAGAGTAGTGGTTGACTCGAAGTTGAACTTTAAGAGTCATCATAGTGAGCTCTTGAAGAATGTAAACAGAAAAGTGCAATACTTTGGTAGAGCTAGTAATAATTTGAATATGAACACTAGAATTAAGGTGTATAGAACAATAATTAGTCTTAGTTTCTCTTACTGTCCTACAATATTATATTTTGATACTCAGGAGAATATTGATAAGCTGCAGCTCTTACAAAATAGATGTCTAAGAATTATTTTAAAATGTGACAGATATACATCAATAAGTAGTATGTTGGAATGTTTAGAGCTTATGAATGTGAAGCAATTCTTATTTTTACAGACAATGTGTTTTGTATATAAATTATATCATAGGCAGCTGCCAGCCTATCTGAATTTCACATTAGTCAACGAGATCCATGATCATGAGACCCGAATTAGAGACGATATATTTATTGAGAGGGTGAGGAAACAGGGAATGAGAAATTCATTATATTTTAGAGGACTTGAGGAATTTAATTCTTTACCAGCTGAAATGAGAAATGTATCAAGTCTGATTCAATTTAAGAACCAAGTGAGGATATATCTTAAGAGAGACAGTTGAACATTTTTATTAAGAAATATTGAGAAATATTTTAACTTTAGTAATAAAATTTGTAATATTGTAATATATATGTATGAAAAATACATTTAAATATAAATAGTTTTTAAGGAATTTGGTGTTGGTACTTGGTGAAACATTTTTTAAAATTATTTGATAAAAAATACTTGGTAGGTTTCACATTAAGATATCAAAAAATAAACCGAATTTATTTTTGGAGAGACTTTAATCTCGATATATATATTTCGAGTGTCTAACCCATCTTCAGGAGCAACAGAAAGTAACTGACCTGAATAAGTTGAATTAGAATACAAGTCAATGGTAAAATTTATTTTTAAATAACAAAAGGGTAAATATTTAAAATTAGGGGAGGGAGAAAGGTAGAAAGTCTATTTAGTTTAATTTTGAATGGCCTTCTGAGAAATGAGGATCTACACTGAGGTAGGAGTAGGGGGGAGGAAGAATTAATGAAAACAAGATTGCAAATATTTAAAGAATGTAATCAATGATTGTACTTTTCTTAACTTCTAATTGGTTATTTAATATATTCGTTTTATTTGAGAGAGCTAATTTTATTTCAGTTGACTCTAAAAAATCTAAACGTAAGCCCTTTCTTTTCTTGTTATTTAAAAATAAATTTTACCATTGACTTGTATTCTAATTCAACTTATTCAGGTCAGTTACTTTCTGTTGCTCCTGAAGATGGGTTAGCCACCCGAAATATATATATCGAGATTAAAGTCTCTCCAAAAATAAATTCGTTTTATTTTTTATATCTTTATGTGAAACCTACCAAGTATTTTTATCCAATAATTTTAAATATAAATAAATAAAGGAAATTTTACAGGGTAGAGAAAAAACAAACAAAATTTAATATTGTTGTTTAGGAAAGAAAATATTTTTCACATTTTTTTTATACAACTTATGATCGTAATTTTAAGTAGCGTTTTACTTGGACGATACTGCATTTCTTTTTCTTTCGAACGATATTAATATGTTATTTATGATAAAAAATGGATTTATCAGATTTAAACTCTTAACGATATGCGGTTTTATAAAATATAAATTACTCACCTATGGTTGTGCTAGAGAGAGATTGTGTTCTCGCACGTTGAACTTTGGAAGCGATAGTTCCTGAAGAACCTAAACTCGATTCGACTAATTCATCATCAAAGCGGCGGCGTTTAATTGATCTAGAGCTACTGTAATAATAGAACATAATAGAAATTAATTATTTAAGAGTCGCAAAAATTGTCACCCAAATGTTTATAGAAAAACCACTATGTCACCATATTGGCATAGTTAGAGAGTTTTCTAGGGGGGTAGCCGGCCAGCTGATTAGCCACCACAAGGTTTCAATTTCGGTAATCCGATTTTTTTTTATATAATGATATGAATTTGTCGAAAAATCGAAAAGCCAACACTTCTCAATATTTTCAGAAATGGACAATAATACATATCTAAATTGATCAAGAATGCGGTATTTACAGACTTATGGTTAATCGCTTATTGATTGTTAATAAGATTATAGGGATTCTAAGTGATAAAGCTATATTCTGATGAATGGCAGAGAGAGTAGTAACAGCAAAGTTGGACTGTAAAGGGAGTCTAAATGTTCAGCCATTGTTGGGTTGCCAAGCCAAGTTGCCATACGCCCCGTATATTCGGGAATGTCACCGTATTTCACTACTCAGTCCAGTATTATTATGTGTCCCGTTTTTGTCTCATTTTCTCCCTAAACATTGCTCTGAATTCCAAAATTTCCTGAATGGAATGAAATAGAAAGTACTATAAAAGATTTACAAGTAAGAAACATCGATATTGGCAACAATGAGATTCTATTCAACTAGTTTGTATATCTTTAGAGAAAAATAATACCAACCAAAACTGCGAAGTAACTATGAAATTGAGTATAGAAGAGAAATGGCTGAAGTTTTTTGGATATACAAACCATATTTTTTCATGTTTTATTTATTTAGCACTTGAACCTTCCGTATCAATGCTTGGGAATTATGGCAACCCTAGCCATATAATGATATTGATATGATACAAGAAGTTGCACCAAAAAGGTACTATCTTTGTAGTCCGTGGTGGACTCTTGCATCGTGAAAATAAGAAGAGATTTAGGGATTTGGTCGGAGTTGAAGGTATCTCAAGGTGTAAAATTAACTCAGTTCTTGTGCGCAGGTTGCTGAGGAAGGCCTATCATATGAGCCAGAAACAACTGTACGGTTGTACAACAAATACATCATTATACATTAAAGTTTGAAAAAATTTTCATGCTAAAATCCTATATTACCATCCACCAGGTAAATAACCATGTCCAAAAGACCTCAAAAAAATTCCATCATCCAATGTTGTGATAGGACCGCTGATGGGCGGGTTAAGAGGCATGACGCTGTGGTACGATGTCTGGCCGATGATTTGATCAAAAAGGGAATGCGTGTCGAGTTGGAGTACTTGTACTCCAGCTCGGCAGGCAATAGAAAGCCAGGCATCGTGGCAAAGGATGCGTCGGGGGTGGTGTGGGTTTTGGACGTCCAGATCGTCTCCGCGCTTGCAGGACTGGGTGTTTCCCACCGAAACAAAATAGAAAAATATAGGGGCAACTCCAGTCTGGTGGACAATATTGCGGAGCGGGCTCGGTCAGGGTCGAGGCCATCACACTCTCGTGGAAGGGAGTTCGGTGCCATAAAGCGGTGGGGCCCCTCATCGCTCTGGGTATATCGCAAAAAACATTAAACAATTTGACATATAGGGCGATGAGGGGACCTCTCCTTAATTTTTACACTTTCAGCAGAAGAACATATAGAGGGGGTGGCGTATGATTATTAATTGTAAATACAAAAAAAAAAAAAAAAAAGAAATGTGAAATGTGAGTCAGGATTAATCCTGGCTCTCTCATTCACCCGCTCTGAATCAGAATTTATTTGTTCAGAACCTGAAAGTGTGAAGTATTTGTAAATAAATTTGTGTAATGGTCTTGTGTCTTGTAAGAGGCGGCCCGCTCCTCGGAGGCCCAATAAACAAAATAACATAAATTTCTGGACACACTGGCATATTAGCAAGATGATCGCCATCTAAGTGCTCAAAACTTAATTGTTATTTAACATATACTCTATCATTATTATATTAATTTAATAATATTACTTTGTCTATTATTGTTAATTTTGTTATAAGTATTCAATAATTATTGTATTATATTAATGTATTAGGCATTTAGCCGTTGAAAATAATAAATAAATATTACTTCTTTATTTTAATAAGCAAAAAATGCTTATAGTCTTGATTCAATTTATTTTTATTTAAGTCTATCAAAAATTAGTTACCTTCGCCGCTTATTTGTTTCGTGTGAGGAGGATGGTCCTAATGGAAGATTCAAAAAATCTTTATAATCTTCTACATCGTTAATATTTGGAGATATATCCATTTTTTTGCTGAAAAATTTATTAAATCAATAAAAAATATAAGAGAAAAAGAAATATTTAAGGTTATGAAATTGACAAATGTCAATGAAATATTTATACTTACTTATAAATAGAAATATTACAATTAATTAGGAAAATTTTAATTTTCTATGACATTAATTGATTTAATATATTCTAAAATGAATATATAGAAACAAATATATATATATATAAATATAATTATTTTTATAAAACAAAAAATATAAAGCGCCTTGAATTGGCGGCAATACTTCGAATTTGAAAAATTAATATCATATTCTATGATTAATATATCTGAAATTAATTATTTTCATATAAGATATTTTTGTATTAAAAAAAAATATCAAATTAAAATTTTACATTATTAAACTCATTGTTTTTTTTGTTTTTGTTTTTTATTTAAAATTATTTATAATTTATTTTTATATATTTGAATGAATTTTGGAGGTAAACATTGCCAGTCGTCTTTAATCCAATTATCTCATATCTAGTGCGCATGCGTCAACTGTACGCGCGAAATAAGTAGAGTTTAAAATGAGCGCGACAAACAAGAATATTTATTCAAAGAAGATGCTAATGAAACCCAGTGGCGTAACCAGCGCCGTAACTATAGGCAGGTGCAACAGGTGCACCCGCACAGAGCCCAGAGATCTAAGGGGTCCTAAAATGAAATTGTTAATTTAATTTTCTTTACAAATTTGTTTTACAAAAATTTTATTCGAGATTTTAAAACACAAATTTTTTACAAAAATCTTGCCATAATATCTATAGAGTATAACATCGCAAAAGATATTAATTATGACGATATAATTAATGACTTTGCTCAAATGAAAACTAGAAGAGTACAATTAAATGAAAATTTATAATATAAATAATGTAACATATTTTTGTGTAGAATAAGTTTTTTATATGATATCTATTTGAACTATAATTACTTTTTCCCAAAAAGTATAGGGGCCCTAAAATTTTTTTTGCACAGGGCCCTAAAAAAGCTAGTTACGGCCTTGAGCGTAACTATACGATTATAAGAAGGTTGTTTTAATTTCATTTTAACTTAGAATTCAAATATATGTGCTTTAAATTTCCCGTTTTTTCCGCGTATTTTTGGCGCATGCGCACTAGCGATGAGCAGGTTTACTTATAAACACAAATGTTCGTTGTTGGTTGTATACTAAACAGTAATTTTTATTATTATTAAATTTTAAACTTTTTCTACTTGCTGTTTTAAAATGTATACTCAATTATTAACTTTTAATTGTAATAATTGTGGAGAATTTGTGGCTGATAGTTCAATGTTAATTAAAGAACATGAATTATTTACTGATTGTCTTATTTTCGAAAGTAAGTATTGTTATTAAAAATGTTTCGTGGATTCTAATTAACTGTTTATTTATTCAATAAAATTTTACATTAATTAAAAACTAAAGAATATAAATCTTAATTATTACATCACTTTTCACCGGATTGGTGTGATTATATAAAAAAAATGTACTTATTCCCAAATAAATCCTATGAGATGGTTTTTTAGACGCTTAGTATTTTCATGTGACGGGCTTTATTTATTTATTTTACCAAAGATCATTTACTTGCTTATTTCCCTATACTAGCACAATGTTTTAATTCATATAGTAACTATCGAGGGGTGGACCTCGATTGGAATTAGGTGTATACCGTCTTTGAAATTCATTAGATAATCGATTGTCTTCTACTTGAAATAGGAAGTGGAAGTAGGTGTACACGATTTTAGGTCGCGGTTCACCCCTCGGCAATTATATAGATTTCGAGAATCTATATTGCCCCTATATAGTTACTATATAGTTTGAAACATTGGGCTACTAGGGTAGTATTCGATGCCTGTAAGTTAGAGAAATTGAAAACAATGATTGTTTCTTTTTGATGCAACTTATTGTATCAATTATTATTATCATTTCCGTCCATAATTTGTATTAATTTGAAAGTTTATAATAGTAAAATAAGACAGGTTTTTATGTGTGACTTTTTTATTTATCAGCCAACGTTTAGTCGACTTTGCCAACTTCTTCAGGGCTTCAAATAGTCATGTCACACATTCGTCTAAATTTTCTTGTTATCTTCGTTACCATTGAAGACCATCAGAACACAAATTTCAAATAATATTTGGCACATTCACAAAAACAATTTTTCTTTCTTTTCTTTTTATATTAAAAATTACATTAGATATAAAACAGAAATAACTTATATAGAATGAAGCAACACTGTTTTTGTCCTTATCTTTTTCAACTCTTGGTTCAGTATCAAAAACAAGACTGGTCCCAATTGCACCAAAATAGGGCAGTGACCGGAAATAAGTTTTAACTTTCGCGTTCACCTAATGTTAACATATAAACATTCTAAATAAAATTTATTATTGAATATCTGAACAAAATTCATCTGTTTCGATTCCCCAAAGAATCAGACAGATGGGCATTGTAATAAATTATATGATATATATATAACATAAATTCTATGATGAATAATTCTTTTATATAATCAAAATCACACATTAAATCCTTTAGTCTTCTAAATTTTTATCTTAGTAAGTATAAACTCTTTTTCCAATTTTGTATGCCAAATTATTGTAACTAAAGTGTTGTATAAACACTAGTTGGACCCAAGGTCCTATGTATGTATGCATTGTAAAAATAAATAAATATATAAATATAAATCATTGTAACTTTACAAATTAACTTTTCTCACTTTTGCAGCGGCAAATTTTTTTATCAAAAATCAATTTTTCTGACCAACTTATTTTCAATACATATTAGGTAATGAGTTGACCGGATCTTAAAGCATTGTGATTCTTTTTTTTCATTTTTAATCTAAGACAATTTTGAAAATGACCTCTCCTCTTCAATGATTGAACAAGTCATAAAAAATAAAGATAAAAGTAAATAAATATTTTATGAGATATTAATTTACTATGAGTTAGGTTTTCTAGGTCACTTGTTTCACATTAAAAATTAAAAAAATAAAAGATAAATTTTTTCAATATATATATTTCGGGCTATCAACCCATCTTCAGGAATTACAGAAAATAGTAAAGATAGTTATTTTTTGTAATTCCTGAAGATGGGTTGATAGCCTGAAAATATATATATTGAAAAAATTGGTACCTACTTATTGACGCCACCGCAGCTAGATATGGCGTTTTTTAAATTTCGCCAATCTACACCTAAAAAGTTTGTTTGGGAACGCATTTTTTATCTAATCAAACCGAGATCATAAACCGAACCTATTCAAGTTGTTTTTTGACAGAGGGGAACTGATTTATTCTATTTTATGATTTATCTCAAAAAGTTTAGGTGTAGATTGGCGAAATATAAAAACCGCCAAATCTAGCTGCGGTGGCGTTAATACGTAAGTACCAAAACATTTATCTTTTATTTTTTAATTTTTAACGTGAAGTGACCTAGAAAACTTAACTCATAGTAAATTAATATCTCGTAAAATATTTATTTACTTTTATCTTTATTAACGATCTTTCACCTTGCACCAACACCACAATTTCTATTAATTATCATAAAAAATATATTCTAAAAACAATAGAAACATTAGGAAAGCAAGTATTTAATAATATTTCTTTTATATACATAATATGAAATCAAACACCGTTTCATTATTTTCTATTTTCTAAACGTCTCTTTTCCTCCTCTATTTCAGCCTTTGAATCAGGTGCGGATCCAGACATCTGATTTGGGGGGGGGGGGGGGGGCGGTTGCCGGTATATAAGATCTACTTTTGATCTCGGAAGTGTATCGCGGTCGAATTGTCCAAGCGGTGGGGGGGGGGGGGCAGAGACGCCCCTCCCCCATAGAACTTTATTTTCTTCAATTTTAAAATTTAATGTTATAAAATAAAATAAAATAAATTAAATAAACATATAAAAAATGTTGATCTCCAATGCTTGGGGGGGGGGGTCCCCCCCCTGGATCCGCGCATGCTTTAAATGTTAGTTTCTGTGAAACGTAAATACTAAACTCTGGACTTCTGGCAAGTCTACAAATCACCTATCTGCTCACCAAAGCTATAACATAATAATTTTATTTTATTTTATAGGTATTAAAGTTGGCACAAAAGAAGATGAATTATACAAACACACCTATCACTCCTTGAATGATTGTACCTTTTTGGAAGTTAAATGTATTTGTGACACTACAATTGCGGGCCTATGCATAAGTGCTCCTTCCGAAAGACACTATCTTAAAAAATCCTACGTACTCGATTCCCAAAATATCAAAAGGTAAAAATTTTAATAGTTGAACATAATACTCTTTACTTAAAAACTTCTTCATGGATTTTTTTATTCTTACTCTTGAATCAATAATATTTTTTTTTAATTTATACGAAATATTTATTAAGGTAGTTCTTTCACGAATGGAAAAATTCAAGAAGTCTTCGAAATTTGGAATATGTCATTAAAAGCATAATAAACACACTGTTAAAATTTGAAGACAATTTACCACACCAAACATGAAATAATTGCAATTAAATATGAAATTTTTTACATATGGTAGATTGGGAAAGGGTGGGAAAATGATCATTATTTTATTTTTTTTCATTCAAGGACTTTCACCATCTTGATGAAAAACTAATATTTGTTAGAATAAAATATTCGGAGTAACTTAAAAAAAATTGAAATTATTTACCTCGTAGTTTTGATAAAAAATAAAAAAAAAATATATTTGTACGATTATTTTTAGTAGAGGGGATATAAGAACAATGGCTTGGAAACGATCCATTCATAAAGAGGATATAGTAGTGTGAGAAGTATAGTCACGTTAAAAAAACATAACCTAAAATTATAGCACCGTTCATATGTGTAGAGTGGTTACGAGGCTAAAACTTTTTGTGTGAATTGTCGCGAAAGAACTAACTTAAGGGAAAAAATACAAATAGATTAATATTTTAAATGTGTCTCTGATCTTAATAATTCTTAAATCACAAGAAGGATTAAATTTAAGTCATGAGGAACCCTTGCATTTCTGAAGAGTTTGTTCAAGAAGAATGGAAAGAAACGATGCACTCTAGATCAGTGGTTCCCAAAGTTGTCTTGACCGCGACCCATCTGAAAAAAATTTCAAAGTTCGCGACTCACCTTTTACAATAACTATATACTACTCTGTTCAAAAAGTACTCGGAATTTTTCAATAAAACGAACCGCGCTTGAAATATTGTGAAAATAATTTTTTTTCTAAGTAGTGAAATATGTTGAGGTAGTGCAGGGGAGAAGGCTTTTCATTGCTTCATCAAACAAGCAGGGATAGGTGTCACCCACTGAAAGCCAGAATTTTGTTAATTGCTTGTTAAAAGTGTTTTTCAGCGATGTATCTTCTGATAAATCATTCTTCACTTGCTTTTGTTAACATTACAGTTGGTATATTGTCTTGAAACGGGGTACTTACGTATTAAAGCCACAGCAGCTACAGATTTGGCGGTTTTAAAATTTCGCCAATCTACACCTAAAATTTTTGAGATAAATCATAAAATAGAATAAATCAGTTCCCCTCTGTCAAGAAACAACTTTAATAGGTTGGGTTTATGATCTCGGTTTGATAGATAAAAAATGCGTTCCCAAACAAACCTTGCAAACAACTTGAATAGGTTCGGTTTATGATCTCGGTTCGATTAGATAAAAAAATGCGGGTACATTAACGCCACCGCAAGGTTTGTTTGGGAACGCATTTTTTATCTAATCAAACCGAGATCATAAACCGAACCTATTCAAGTTGTTTTTTGACAGAGGGGAACTGATTTATTCTATTTTATGATTTATCTCAAAAATTTTAGGTGTAGATTGGCGAAATTTAAAAACCGCCAAATCTGTAGCAGCGGTGGCGTTAATACGTAAGTACCGAAACGGGTTACAAATCCAGCTCATCGTCTCCAACTTTTTCATTTCTTTCCTAAAGCAGACGTCAAAGTTATTTTTCAACTCTGTTAAGTGAGAGGAAATCGCAGACACTACATCTGTGGCTTCGTTTTCTATAATAAAAGTTTCAAATGATTCCAAACAATCATACTTGCCTTCCTCGATACATCTCTTCCGCAACATAAGTCCGGCCGGCGACTTGCGACTATAGTCCTATCAGTTTCCGGGTCTAGCTAATATCCGCTCACGGACCACCAGTTTGGGAACCACTGCCCTATATGGTTTAAAAGTTGAAAGGCTCAGGAAAGAGTCAAGCCTAGAAGTCATGCTTGAAACATTGACGGATTTACTGGTTCAGCACTTCTTAACTTTAACGGCGAAAGGGTGTTGTGATTCTGCGAATTGCGTAAGCATTATTAACTTTGTTTCAAAGAAGCAAACGTCATAATGTAGTGTCTATAAACAAAGGAAAGAGCGGAAACGCTTTTACAATGTGAATGCTTGGAGGACCCATTGCATATTAGATTAGATTATTATATGTGCATACAGAGGCGTCCGCAGAAAAATTTGTGGACAAATCTTGGAGACAAATAATTATTAAATTTTTATATAAATATTTTTTGAGTATTTTTTCACAAGTAGAACACTCTAAGGGCCAGTTGTATGTCTGTTGGTAATCTCTTTTTAAACGTTGACAAAGGGTAAAACCTTAAAATTCACCTTGTGCCGAGTGGGATAGCCAATCAGATGACAGGCACTTTCATCTGATTGGCCATCCCACCGGGCACAAGGTGTATTCTAAGGTTTTACCCTTTGCCAACATTTAAAAGAGTTTACCACCCGACATACAACTGGCCCTAATACAATAGTGCTTAAATACGAAAACACTTACGGTACATTAAACATAGTTTAGTGAGGCCGGGCCGGAAGTCAGGGTTGTTACAGAATTTTTTATTTGATCCCAGGGGGGCGCATGTGCCCCCCTCTGCGGTCTCCCATGTGTCCATATTATACACATAAAAATTAACAGAGTAACAAATTACAATACATTTTAGAAACATCAAATAATTTATCCTTACCACCCTACCCGAAGCATTAATTTAACAATTGTAATTTATAATCAATATCTTTTTATTGTCTAATGAAATTTTTTTTATTGAAATGAATTTATAATAGAAAATTTGTTTTCCAGTTTTCGAATCCAACAAGATCAACTAAATTTAAGCGACGAACTAAAAAATGAAATGCAAGAAATGAAAAAAAAGGTAGATATTATGCAAAAAGATGTGGATTCCTTCAGAGAAGAACTTGTTAATATAAAATCGATGATTTTTGATTTGAACAACGCTGTACTAGCAAATACGACCGAAATTCACCGCCTATCTCAAGTCATTTATTCTAATTAATGGGTGACTTAAGTGAGATCCCTACTAATTATTACTATCCATAATATATATTATATTATTAAAATTATTTTTTACTATATAAAGCTATTGTCTTTATTTCCCTACAACAACTTATTAATTTATTTAATATGTTTCACCAAGAACCTACACCATTCTCCCTTAACAAAAACGTTTTGGTCTTTATTAGTCAGTTCAATAAAGCCCCATAAACTTAAAATGAGTGCCCTTGAGTTATTCAATACAGAAGTGAAGCGGAAGTGAACTTGATGAGTTTACTTAATTTTTATTTTTAAAGTTTACTAAACTACAAAAAATTACTTAACATATCAACATATTAAGTATATAACATTTAGGGAAAGCGGTATTTGTTTATAGTGAAACATATTAAACATAGGAGTTTTTAAAGGGTTTTAGTGGTGTTTCACAAGTACTTACTTGTGAAACACCACTATAACCCTTTAAAAACTCCTGTATTAAGTATATATTTAGAATTTTATAAATGTATTCAATATAAAATCATTTTTTTTTTTTATAAAAAAATTAAAACTATTTTATTGTTTTAAAATTATTTTCTTATGTAAGTAATGCCGTATTAATCGTAATTCACTTGCACTGGACTGGAGGGAATTGAGCATGTTAACTTGGCATATCTATTGAAAAATTTAAATGTGCTCATTCTCAGTTTCTTTGGATACGGTGCTTGAGCTATAAGTCGAATACACTACGAGCCCCGTCCCATCTCAATTGGCCCACCAATATTTTTTCTTTTTAAATAAAATTATGCTAATTCACGGTAAATTTAATTTAAATATTTATTTTTATTATCATTTGGAACAACATTTTAAACAATTTAAAACATTTTATTGTAACATTAAACTTAATTGTTAAAAACATATTTTTATATAAAAAATAGTTCTTTGCTTTTCACAAATTTTTTTTTTTTTTAAGAATCTTTGAATATGTGAAATAATCAAGTAGGCTTTGCCTCTTTCCAACAAAAGAAAGTTTGTTTTGTTTATTATTAGTAAAAATGACTTGTGGATAGGTTGTTGATGAAAAAATTCTCTCAATTATTATCAATTTATTTAAAAAGGGAAAATCAAACGAGGAAATTGGCGATCTAGTTAATTTATCAAAGTTTACTGTCAGAAATATTATTCGAGTTTATAAAACAACGGGTACAATAGCTACAAAACCTCAGTATGCGTCGAAATCCAAAATATCAGATGCTTATAGACGGGCATTGAAGAAGATTATTAGAAAAAACAGGCGTTCGAACTATGGTGAATTATCTGTTCTTTGAAGCGATGCTGTGGGGCGAAGTGTTTCAAGATCCACGTGCCATAGAGAAGCCCTTAAGTTAGGTTTTAAAACTTACAAGGTACTTTTATTGCAACTTATTCCAAATTTTTTTTTGTAATTTTACTAATTTTTTTAGGCGAAAGAAAAGCCACTCTTAACATTAAAACAAAAGAAAAACCGGCTTAAATGGGCTAAAAGTCACCTTAATTAGACGAGTGATGAATGGAATAGTGTCCATTGGAGTGATGAGTCTCGTTTTGAAGTTTGTGTTGGGGACAATCGAAGCAGAGTTATTCGTCAGAAAAATGAAGCTTTCAATTCAGATTGTTTAAAAAAGAAAGTAAAATTTCCTGCTTCAGTTATGGTATGGGGGCCAAGTCTGCTCGAGGTGTTGGAAAACTTCACGTCATTGATGGAATTGTAAACACCAATAAATATTTAGAGATTTAAAAAAAATCGTTACTTCCAACAATGGCAGATGCATTGCAGAATAATAATAATTTTGTGTTCCAACAAGGCGTACATCAAGAAAATCTTTAAAATGGCTTTCTGATCATAATGTTCCACTTTTTGGAGTGGGTGGCAAACAGTCCCGACTTGTCACCAATAGAAACTCTTTGGCACACAATGAAAAAGCTATTACGAATACAACCAGCTAGAAACGTAGTCGAATTAAAACACAAACTTCAAAATATTTGGGATACTTTCACTCAAGATGAGTGTCAAAACTTAATCAAGTACGTTGCCCAAAAGAATTCAAGCCGTAATTAAAAATAAAAGCGACGTCACAGTGTAAAGGTTTATTTTGTATGTTTTCCTTGTTTTTAACAATTAAAAAATAATTTTAAGTTAAATGTTACAATAAAATGTTTTAAATTGTTTAAAATGTTGTTCCAAATGATAATAAAAATAAATATTTAAATTAAATTTACCGTGAATTAGCATAATTTTATTTAAAAAAGAAAAAAATATATTGGTGGGCCAATTGAGATGGGACGAGACTCGTATACTACATTATATGCTTATTTGAAACTAAATCTGTACAAAAACTTATTAATTTATAATATTCATGTATAGATATTGTCCTTTTACATTCTTAGATGTAATATTGTATATATAATTATATATACTTATATAAATATTTTATTTTGGCAAAAGTTTGGAGGCGAATAAAAATATTTTTTATCAGGCTGTAATGTTTTTTTTTTCATTTTTTTTTTTATCAAAATAAAATAAGAATTATCTTTCATTTAATGTTAGAAAAAGTGTCCATGACTTAGCGAGTAGAGGACTTTAACAATCTAAATATTCTGCTTATGACCAACATTAATACTGTCTACTTGGATACCTTTTTAATTTTATATAAAAAAAAAACAAATTATAAAAATTTTCTTTAGAAAAATTTATTGTCATATTAATTGTATATATGTATAAAATTATTTTAATTTATGTTATAAATAAAATAAAATTATCTTGATTCAAGATGAGTAAGTAAATATCCCTTCAAATATTGAAAATTATGTCTAGAGGATTTGTAGTAATCTGCCTGTGTTTTAAGTATTTTAAGACAAATCTTTCGAACAATCAGATATAATATCAATTGATATTGATTTATAATAAAACTATCAATAGAATAAAATCAACTTTGTGTTGAACGAATTAATTTTTCATGTTCTCTGTATTTTTCGAGTATCTCACTTCCCAGATGAGGTAAATCATCTTCACGTAAAACTCCTGGTGGAAGAAATCCAATTAGTCTCGAAGCATGCTCTTTTAGTAGTCGAATTCTTTCTTCTTCAATCATTTTTAATCTAAAATATTATATTGCCATGTTAATAAAAGTAAATTTTTTGCCCTTAAGTATTATGATCAAGAAATTTAGGGAGAGGGTCAATTAGGTGTACTGAGAAAAAAGGTAACATGAGAAGCGTTGCTCTCTTTCTGTTTCAACTTATCATAAAATGGACATTTATCAAGGAAGATCAATTTTATAAAGAGTTAATAAATCTAAAGAATTAGTAAAATGTCAATGGGGAAATTATATTCATACAAATTCAAACATCTCCCCAATTAATCATGAACTTTCAGTAACGTGATTAATTAGGAGATGTTTGAATATAGTTTAATTATAGTCAGGCCATTACAGAGTCTCAAAGATGAACAAAGAAAGGTTTAAAAATAATTAATTCTATCTCTCTAGAGACATTTTCGAATTATGTTCACAATTTTAAAATTATTGGGAATAAAATTTAGAAAGAGAGAAGATTAATTCATAATTTATGTAAAAATTAGATGGCGATAAAAGAAGTAGGGAACGTTCACGGAGAAGCCAAAAATAAAAGAAATTGCTAAGATTTCTGTTACTTATAATTTTTAATTGAAAAGTTTTTATTTTGCCGAGAGTAGCAGAGTTGTTGATTCATAAAGAGAAACAAAGAGGTTGTCCTATGCTTGATGCTTCAAGCATAGGACAACCTCTTTGTTTCTCTTTATAATTTTTAATTTATACTTAGTAGGAGTGATCAAATAATTCAACGATAAATAGAAGAGGAATTGAAATTCAAAGACGAAAGGGGAATTGCCATGACATCGCTTTTCAAAGAAACATAAGAAATAATTAGACATCGCGTTGAATGATATCAATATATTTTAGCAGTCGTGGTTAAAATGAAAATAAATAAGAACAAGGTCTGTACGAACAAAACTGGAGTGTATAAAGACAATAGGGGAGAAGAAATCCTAGTAACTTAGGGAGAACTGAAGGAGTTAAACAATGTTGCCATCTGGGAATTAAAATATCGTAGGACAGGGGAGGAGTAAAAAATAAATTTTAATTCTCTACAAAAATTATACTTCTAATCAATTAGCCCATAAAATAGGAAGATATTGATGAAGGAAGAAGTATAAAGTATCGTGCTGTATATAGTAGTTGAAAAATATGGATGATTTGAGAGGAAGAAAAGATGAGAGGATGTATTCGAGATGTGGCGCTACAAGAGAATTTCGAAGATTGAATGAATGTATAGAATTATAAAAGAAGAATTTCTTGATAGGATTAGAAAAAGAGACCTTTGTGAAAGAGTATGAGGAAAAGAAGAGCTCAGATGATAGAGACCATGTTGGTACACTGGATATTACTGAAGGATTTTTCTGTAGTGTGAAATAGGGAAGAAATATCTATATTCGAGTATTTTCCCCAGAAAATGATGGTTGCAGAACTTTTAGAAAAGTTAAAGAATTTGCATGGGATATAGAAACAAATGGAGGCTAGGAATTGTTTTATGACTGAATTATCTCTGATGCACACGATGAAAAAAAAATAAACATGCCTGTTTTGTTCTTCTCGAAAGTCAGCTTCACGATTTTCGAAAAGCTGTTTTATTTCTGCCTCCCTAGCTGCTTTTCTTTCTTCTAATATAGTTTCGAGATTTCTACGATATCTGATTACTTCTTCAATTTTCTGTTGTTTTAATAATTGTTCATTTCTTTCTTGTTCTGCATGATGGAGAAGTATCTAATCAAAGAGAATTTCATCAATCAATTAAATCGAATTAAATTTTTAATTAATATATCATAATCATAACGTAATATGTTTCTAAACATATTTCTCACCTTTTGTCTTTCTTCTTCTGCTGCGAGATGTTCTTTCCTTAATCGAGCTACTTTCTCTTCATATTGTTGTTGAAATTCAATTCTTCTTTGAATTCGATTACGAAGTTGAACTTCTATTTCAGCCCGTAATTTCAATTCCAATTTTCTTTGAGCCTCAGCTTCAAGTAAAGCCAAAGCAGCTTCTTCTCGTTCTCGTTTTTGTATCTAAAATATTTGATAAAAGAAATATAAAAAAAAAATACTCAAAATAATTATATTTTATATACCGAAAATGAATTAACGAAAATTGAAAAAATATTATTCTATAAATTTATTAAAACGTTGTGGTTGAAATGTTTATTTGAATTTATTGATAATAAAAATGTAAAGAAAATTTTTGAAAATTTTTTTAGAAACTTTTTACAATTTAAAATATAAAATACTAGGTAGGTTTCACATAAATAAAAGATCAGATCCTTGTTTAGCTTACGATACTATATATATTTCGCGGAATAAGCCTATCTTCAGGAGTTCAGAAAGGACACTGACTCCTGAAGATGTAAGATATAAGCCTATCTTCACGAGTTCACAAAGAGCACCGACTCCTGAAGATGGGCATTTATACCCCGAAATATATATAGAATCATGCTAAACAAGCGTCTGATCTTTTATTTATGTGAAACCAGCCTAGTATTTTATATTTTAAATTTTAAAAAGTTTCTAAAAAATTTTCTTTACCTATACTTTATTTAAAATGTTTCACCAAGAACCCACACCATTCTCCCTTAACAATATAATAATATTATACTCTATTAAATATATTTATTAATAAATTTACAAACATATACAATAAAGTTACTACGATGTTTCGATCACTATCAGTGATCAGAAACGCCGATTATAATTTTATTGTATATCGTTGTCTAGTGGAGAAGCCTATGTAGTTAACTTGAGAATAATATGGTTGTATCCTATCCTTAAAAATGCAATGTTAATTATTTATTTAAAAAAATAATAAAATAATAATAATAATTTTGTCTTTTATTGTAATGTAATTAAAGAAACAAATATTAATTTATTTCACTGTTTGTATTTGTATTTTCCCTTTATATTTTTATTTTAGGCGTAGCGTCATACCTTGGAGCTTATTATATTAATAAATATATTCAATACTGCCTGATGTGGTTTTATCAGAGAGTTCTAACATTTTATTCTTTATATTAAAGAAAATTAGAAAAACCAAAAATATTCGCAATAATTACATTTTATATACAGAAAATTATACTATAAAAATCGAAATGTCTATTTTTTATAATTTTCTCAAATTTTATTTTATTAACAAACTTACTTCTAATTTGTTGATCTGTTTTCCTAAACGCTCTGAAAGTTGTTCTTTCTTTTTTTTAGTCTCTTCGATTTCTTTAGCACGAGCTTCCTCTTTTAACGTTTGTTCATTTAAATACTCCATTATTCGTCTAAAAAAAAAAAATTAGAAAAGTAAAGGACAAAATCTAAAGTTTCAATTTATAAGATTCAAAATTTCGGATTGACCGATCCATGTATAAACAGAAAATTAGAAGAAAAAGCAAAATCTTTTTTTAAGACTCAGTACGCTGTAATGATAGTAAAGGGCATTTTTTCTCAGCCAGCAGTTTTAGATAGGAAGTTGAAACTTGGCACAGAGATGTAGTTTATTAACTTGTCTGCAGAATTCACTTTATTTATTAAAATCATTCGATAGCTATAACGATTTCGCATTTTTCAACTGCAAATTCTATAGCTAGAAACTCCAAAAATTAATCAGTTCTTTGTTATGGAAATAAAAATATTTTTGCCCTAGAACAACTTTCTACGACTTTGTCTTATAATGGGTGTCGGAATCCAGGCAAACAAACAGCCAAAAAATCTATTCTAAATACGAGAATCAGGGACGAGTTTAGCAATGATCATGTGAACTTAAGTTTATTTATTTAATTAAATTTGTACAATGCTCTGAGGCAGTTTGCCTCATATGAGCAGTAAAAATTACAGTATTTAGGCCCAGGTGTATGGATCATTAAAAAAATAATAAGAAATAAAAAGCAAAAACAGAATTCAAAAGCTTACTAAAAGTGAAGGGCGAAGAGTCAATTAATCGTATCTAGGAGTATTTCTTAATTAATTGTTGAAAAGTTTATCCCATTTGCTTTTTTGATAGATTCTATCATTAATAAAACAATCTTGATTTGGCTATTTGGGGACATTCATACCCCCTTCCAACCAAATTCACCCAATTTTCTTTTATTCCTATGATTTTTAAAGAGAGGGATTCTTTTCCAGCTTTAATTTTTATCTAATCCTACTAACTTCTTCAAACTGTTCGTTGACAAAAAATTTCCAAATCTCAAATTTGCAGAGAGGGTACTAAGTCTTGAAATTTTTTTTACATTTTTCTTTAATTAATTTTCTATTAAAGATGATCTAACTACAATTCTCCCAAATCAAATTGATCAATTATACAATTCCATTTACCTATTTTCATCTTCATTAGCTAACCTCTCTTTGTTTTTCAATATTTCCTTTTCTCGTCGAAAATTATCTAAATCTTTTTTGGTTTTTAGCATTTTTCTCATTTTTATTTCAAGCTCCCTAAAAACAAATACATATAAGAAAAAAAATTCATAAGATTCAATTTTGAACCTATATTGAAATTTTACTACCTTTCGTCTTCCTCTTGGATTTGTCTTACAATTTCATCAAGAATAATTTTCTCTTTAAGAAATTCTTCAATAGCAGCTTTTTTGGCCTCAATTGTATATGCGATCTGTTCAAGCAATGCTTCTGCATATTTTTGTTTCATTTTAATTTCTTCTTCATGACGAAGCATTTCTTTCTTCTGTTCGCGTTCCCATTGAGCTCTCTGAGCTTCTTGAAATCGTTTTTCTGTCAGCTTTGAAAATAAATAAAATTAAGAAAATAATTTCAATAAACATTAATATACACTCATTCAAAGAGAGTGATCTCAGCTTGATTGCTTGATGCAAATAAAAACACAAATATATAAATACATACACCTATGTAATTTGTTTGTGACAATATTGTTTCGAAGGCTTAGCCTTCATCTTCATTTGTTTTAAATAAATATTATATTTGTTTTTTATTATTGGAATAAAATCTCAATTTAATATACATCGGATATAGCTAGATCACTAACCGAGTACTGGTATCTATCTCAAACGTAGAGACCTTATGCTCAAAAGAAAACAAATAGTACATTTATTAAAAAGCAAGGACTTCGAAACTAGGCTTAAGCAAATAAAATTATATACATTTTTATGTGATGTACTTATATGTATTTATTTATAGATATGTGTGTGTATTTATTTGGATCAAGCAAAGGACACCCACTTTGTTGATTTGCTCTTAAAAATCAACAACTCTGCTATTTTCTGCAAGATAAACTTTGCATTTTTTTTGCTCTTGGATACTAGAGTCCATTTAGCCAAATCTTATTTAGTATGATACTTTATTTATGCAGTGGTAGATTTAACAATGGGCGACCGCCAAGGGCCTATGAATACAGAATCATAAATAATAATATTATCAAATAAATCATTAAATAAATAGAATAGGCCTCTTTTTAGTTCTACTGCCCGGGGTTCTCAAATACCGCAATCTGCCACTGTATTTATGTATTATAGGAGGGATCGGAATAGTCCAATCTTCTCAGTCAGCGAGGCTTGAACTTGGGTTTCCTGCTACTAAGCAGAAATGCTACAAGCTCAGATAACCCAGGCCTCTAGATTTTTAATTCAAAAGTTTTTATTTTGCCGAGAGTAGCAGAGTTGTTGATTCATAAAGAGAAACAAAGAGGTTGTCCTCTGCTTGATGCAAATAAACATAAACACATATATCGAAATTATATATCTGTATATATATATATATATTATTTATTTGTTTGAGACTATAGTTTCGAAGGCTTGTCCCTCATCATCAGTCTTTTTAATTATAAATATTATTTTTCATGGGATCAGCATCGCGTTAGCCAGCCTAACAAGCTGAGAAACAAGGAACAAATTTTCAATATCCATGCGATACTGATCCCATGAAAAATAATATTTATAATTAAAAAGACTGATGATGAGCCAAGACTTCGAAACTATAGTCTCAAACAAATAAATAATATATATACAGATATATAATTTCGATATATATGTGTATGTTTATTTGCATCAAGCAGAGGGAGAACCTCTTTGTTTCTCTTTCTAAATTTTTAATTAATATAAAATATTTTTGCTTACTTGAGATTCTAATTGGGCAGCTTTTTTTTCAGCGATTTGACAGGCTAATTCTTTGGTGACATAAGCGCATTTTAATTTTGCTTCAAGCTCTCTCAATTCGGAACTGGTTTCTCTTAACATCTGCCTGAAACATTTAACAAAATCTTAAAAATTTAATTTCTAAAGTCAAGAATTGTAATAGTCAATAAATAAAAGTGCCATCAGGTAGGTATAATGGGATTTTAAGAAATATGTAAATGTATTTATGATTATCAGTTAGAACAGTGAATCGAGTACAATAATTTTAGCAAAGAAACAGAGTATTTGAATCTGCTACGCTAGTATCTAAGGCTTCCGGATTGAATCTTATCGGCCCCATCCCCGAGGAAATAAATAATTTGCTAAAATATTTTTTTTATTATACATATAATATATTTAAACAACGGGAACTGTAAATTAAGAATAGTAAGTATAAAGAATAAAATCTTGTTCTTCAGAGGCCGGGCCCCAGGGCTACAACCTTTGTCCTCTCCTCTTTCACTCTGTTAACAACTAATTTCGAAAATCTTCACGATTAAAAAAACTTCGTGAGTCAGAACAAATAATAATCTTTATCAATCTACTTTGCGTCATGAACAAAATAAATAATTGCTATGATTAATATATTGGATATTCAAATAAATAAATCCCTATCACCACAATATCAATATTGTAGGATCATATATTATTATTCAACTAAAAAAAAAATAGTTAAAATTTTCTATTCCAATTAATCAGTAAACTACTATTCCTAGAGGGACTCGAGAGCTCGACTATCAAGCTTGGGTCAAATCTTGCTCAGGTCAGCATTTATCTTTTGAATAACATTATATATATTATCTAGTATTAATACATACATTATGTTATAATTTATAATGCAAAATTAATTTAAATTCTTAACAGCCAATTTTCACTAAAATCATATCATATGTAGAATCAATAAATTTTGATGTATGTAAAATGGAAAGCATTCATTTTAATTTTCAATACTTTTTTTTATTTTTTAGTACTACATACTATATTCTCGACTCAATTACTATTGATGAAATTAACTTGACAGCACATTAGATCTCATTACTCTTTTCAAGCTAACGGTTTATTAATCGAGCTTTGTGAGATATAGTATTATAATAATAAAAATTGAGCAAGATGTGAGGTATGTTTTTTTTGTGAAACACTACCTTGCATCGTCTGTTTTATTATTATATTAAAATGTTTCACTTAGAACCAAAAACTAACTTCTTTAAAGTTATTGATATAGTATTAGTACACATTTTATTATTCTTCATAAGAAAAAGCTAGTCATCCGGCTATTAAAATAAAAGAAAGTGGACATATACGCTGTGAGTGTGGAGTGCTTGTGTTAGCATTAGCAATAACAAAATGGATAATTTGTAGAACTTTCATCTAACAGTTTGCAATCGATGCTGATAACATATGGTAGCATATAGCAGGGACATCCAAAGAAGGTAATATAAAGATGACTAAATACAGACTCGAAAAACTCTAGTGTAATTAAATATAGCTGCTCTTCATGTATTTTAATATTTAAGCTAATTATCCATTTCATGGTGTATTTTTACTTGAAAAACTGAACCGGAATTGAAAAAAATACTATTAATTAATAATTAATTATATAATCACTAATAAGGAAAAAGTAAAAAAAAGCTTAAAATTAGTCTACGTAAATTGAAATCACATATAAAACATTCACTTAATTTAAATAGAGGTTTTAGGTCAATTATTTATCAGATATGCTCATAGCCCAAAGTGCACCCGTGGGTCCCGGGAGGAACCCGGACCTGGTCGTGACATTTTATTTTATGGGGGTATTTTAGAAAAAAAATTTGAAAAATATTTGTTAACTGTAAAAATTAATGTTTACTTAATATTAATTTTTTTTTTTATTTAGTATCATTGGAAAGTAAGAATGTATGTGATTGTAGTTTAGTTTATTTTTTATTTTTAGGACCTTATCCAGGCAATATATTTTTTCCATTAAAATATCAGCACAACACCACAGGGATTGACGAAATATCAAAAAATAAAACCCATTCAGACCAACTTTGTCCACTTTATAAAAAACACATACTTATTTCATAATAAGGGGATCTCCTTCAGATTTTGGGCCCCGGGCCCGAATTTTCATGTGGGGGCTATTCATATGCTATATATACCTACTTATGTTATTGAAAATGATTTTATAGTGTTTATATTTAAGGCTTTTTTCTAATAATATAGTTTAATTTATTTTTCGCTTACTAATATTTACCTCTGTTTCATTAATCTAAGTTGTTCACATTTCACTCTCTCTGCTTCGAAAGCAAGTCTCTCTTCTTGTTCCAATTTCAACCGAATAGCTTCTTTTCGATTCCTTTCCTGAAAATATTAAAAACTGAATTGAAAAGTAAAAAATAAGATATTTTATTTTTTCCTTAAACGAGATGGAAATATTAATTAGAAATATTTTCTTTTGGAGATGAACTGGTAGAATTTAATGAGGATTGGTGGAATGACATGCTTAAGGATTATGAAAACTACAAATACCGATTAGAACAAATTATTGGAACGTCATTTTCATCCTCTTAAAAAGCTACGTTTTGTAGGAACTATCCTCCTATTCAGGTCTGTAGACGTAAAATCAGCAGAAGGTGTAAGGTATATGGATCGTAAAAATCAGAAGGTATACGCTATATATAATAAAATAAAATTAATAAAGTAAAAGGGAGTATAGTTTAACAATGAATGGGAAACTACACTCCCTTACTTTATTAATTAATATCATGTTTCACCTAAAACCTACACCACTTTCCCTAAGTAAAAAAATAAAATAAAATGTTTTAATCGGGTATTTTTTAAAAAATTATCATTTTAATAGCAAATTGAAACAATTTAAAATATTTATGTGAATTTCAAAAAGTTAAAGCCTCAAAATTTTTTAAATTTTCAACTAGCACAGGGTATACGCTATTTGCTCAGATCAAACTACTGGGTATACCGCAGTATACCCTCCACTACAGCCCTGCTCTTATTGTTGTTAATGGCAAACTCTAACATTAGTAAAAAAATAAGCACGATTCTATTTTGTTTGATTTTTTGCAATTTTGAAACAGAAAATTGTGAAACTAGAAAGTTCAAAATCTAATCACTTATTCAATATGGAAATTTTGGAATCAAAACGATCTTTCAATGACTTTCTGAACATGAGTTATCGTGGGTATCTTAATCCAAACATAGAGGCAAAAATAAATTACTTAAAAGTTATTTTTCTCCGCGTTTCACACATTTCTAACTAAGATAAGCTAACAAAAAAAATTCCAGTGAATTCAATATTTGATAAAAGGATTAATTGATTATTATTTCGACCTCCCGGAAAGCAAGCTTCATTTGCTTCCCAAGCCTACCGAGTAATAAATATATGGCGTATTCGACATAAGGAGGTTGATCAGATTTTCAATTAACAAACAGATATTAATAAAAAAAATCAACATAGGCTTATGAATATGCAAAAAATCACCTCTACAATTTTTGAGTACTTTGGGTACCATACTGACGAGATATTAATAAATTAATTTTTCGCGATTTAACATGGGGTTCTATAGGCAGATGGATTTTTCTAGCCTTCTCACTCGAAATGTACAATAATTAACAAATGGAGAGAAATACTTGTTCTTTAGCTTGTTCTATGGCCTTCCTTTCATTTTCTGCATCAATTTTTTCTTGATTGATTCGATACGCCGCTCGTTTATCAAGTTCATCTCTATTTCTTTCTAATAAATCTATTTTTTTATTTTTTTCCAATTCTTCTTTTCTTAGTTCCATTCGCCATTGCTTATGTGTATTAGACCAAGCCTAAAAAAAAAATAGAAAACGTAAATTCATATTTAAAAGCAGATATTTATGCAAGTTGCTCTACTGGATTCAGATTCAAATAAGAACGAAATAGATTAAATTATATTGAAGACGTTTCAGTTTATAGTACATGTGTGTGTATATTTATTTGTATTCAGCTGAGCCCTTTTCTCTTATAAAATCAACATCTCTTCTAGTAAAACGTTGTTATTTTTTTGTCGTGTTAGGTATTCTTTATAATAAAAAAAACGCAGTTAGGTGAATTTTGCATTAAGGGGCTTCTTTAGATTCTTTAATGCTCCATAATTGAAAATAAATAACTTTCTATTTGTTTTTAAAATAAATGCAAAATTTTAAATCTTTTTGTTAAAAATAATTTACAATTATGAGTAACCATTTATTTAATATCGCTTTAGGGTCCGAAAAGAACAATCCAGTCTCAGTGTACTCCACACTACTTTCACCTAACACCTTAAATATTTTTGGAATCCCTATTTTTAGCTTCTCAATGGAGAAAACATATTTTGAGCTTAAGTTTCAGATTTCCTTTCTCTGTGACTATTGCTGAGCTTTATGGATTATACACGTTTTTAAAACACGCCTGTTTATTCAAGCAGAGGACAATTTCATTGCTTTCTCTATAAGAATCAATAACTTTGCTACTCTCAACATACTGAATCTTTTCAATTTATAAAGGATGATAAATTATGGTGTTTTCTTCACAAATAATGGCAATGAATCGCGAAAAAGAAAGTGAGCTCTAATTTGATACATATTTTGAATTAACTTTTTTCCATGACGAGAACCATCCGTAACAATTTTCATATCGACCCCGGAGACCGAATAGGGATTTGTTTGGAATCTGACTTGATTTTGAATCGAACATTTTTCTAAAAATAACTTTTCTAACTGAACCAAACCCGATGCATAACTCCCACATCTCAGCCATGCCTTCGGGACACTGTTTTAAGTTATTTTAACAAATGTATTAAACATCTATCATTTCGTATGAAAGTGTACTTTTAGAAAAAAAAATAGGGTACAAATAACAGCAAAATATGCAGATGCAGTTATCCTTTTATTGAAATGTGTTTAATAGAAAAACATTACTATTAGAATAATTACTAACCATGCGTTGCTCTGAGGGAAGGCCAGACGAAGTAAGTATTATCAGTAAATTAGCCTATAAATTTTCCACAATTTTTTTAAAATTTAATTATAGCCTCGGATACTTGTCAAAAGTGATTTATTTTTTGTGATAATTTGGTTATATGTATCTATGTATGAGTGTAATTGTCTGTGTGTATGCGTGAAAAGTCGAGTAGTCTGATTACAGAATGTGTATGTGACAGAGTGCGGTATTCGAGACTTCTCTTTGGAAACGTTAGACTTTCAGTAAATCCGGCTCCTTTTCTAGAGATAAACAATCGAAATATTAAATCCTTAAAATTCAATCTTATTTGTATGAATCGAGGCCAACTCACAAAAATCACTATTATCCATTCACAAAAATTTCTCTATATAATAAATAAATTCACTTTTCTGGTAATTTAGAAATATTATTTTTATTACCATAATGCTTCTAATAAACGTTTATAACGTCAAATGACAGTTTTCATGGTTATAGCGACGACAAGTGTTTAAATGCATGAGCAAAGGTAAGGTTATCTTACTCTCTCTTTCTCTCTATTCCTAAGATCAATAACCATGGGCGTTCGCAGGAATTTTCTCTGGGGGGTTAAAATTTAGTAAATAGGGTTCAAATTATATACATTAATACAAAAGAATAAAAAAATACATTGTATATCTAAAAATTTAGGACAAAAACAATATTTTTCCTCTTAAAACATTAAAAAAAAAATCTGAGCTTGGGGCCCCTGCCCCCACCCTTGTGGACGCCATTGCAGTGGCGTACCTAGAGGGGGGGAAGGGGGCAGTCCGTACATATTTTGGGACGGAATTTTTTATATTTAGTTATAGTTGTATTGTGTTTATTATTATATAATATAGAAAACTGATACCCGTAAAAGTTCATGTCAAATGTATTGAATTTAATCGGGATAGTCCTATATTAGAGAGATTTTGCACTACGTATACTCACTATGCAGGTATATGCACGCACAACTAGGTTGCTATATATATATATATACATACACTGAATTTGAATTTTATTTAAATATTTAATACATCGGAGTGTGTTTTAGAGGTATAGAACTTCGAACTGAAACAAAACACAAGAAAATCGTTCCAATGTCCATCAATTTGGCCCTATTGGAAGGACAATTCTATGCCATCAATGTTTCCGTATGAGTTTCCGGGCATCATGTAAGCCGCCGCGGCTTCAGCTCCGAATAAAATCCAATTCTACAGGTCCAATTTTCAACCCATTTTCCGAGCAAATTTTGTTCAGTGATGAGGCTCATTTTTTGGTTGAATGGCTTCAGTCAACATGCAAAATTGCCGCATTTAGGTGAAGAGAGATCCGCATGAGGACCCTTGGAGACGCCATTCCGCATCACAAAAACTGAGCTGTTTGGTGTGCTCTATGGGCTAGAGGTAGGAATCCATTGGGCCGCGCTTCTTCCAGAAAATAATGCTGGAGAGTCCAGTTACCGTTAATGGAGAGCCGGTATAGAGCCACTAATGATAACCGACTATTTTGTTCCCGAATTAGGATGGCATGAATGTGGATGAGTTGTGGTTCCAACGAGACGGCGCTACATGCCACACGGCGCGTCACAATCGATTTATTGAAGGAAACATTCGATAGAGGCGCATAATTTCGCGGAATGGACCTGTCAATTGGCCGCCAAGATCGTATGATTTGACACTTCATTGGATTATTTTCTTTGGGGATATGTAAAGTCGCTCTCGTCTACCGCCAACAAACCAGAAACACGTTAGGGGACTTGGAAGCCTTTTACATTACGATGGCGTTGTTGCCAACACTTCACGGCCCCATATGCTCGAGAAAAAGTGGTTGAAAGTTGGACCTGGCAAGAGTTGGATTTATTCGAGCCATGCCGCGGCGGCCACATGCCCGAAATCATATTTAAACATTAATGGCATAAAATTATCCTTCCAATAAAGCCAAATTGATGGACTAAAACGAGTTTTCTTGTGTTTTATTTCAATTCGAAGTTCTATACCCCTAAAAAAAACACCCTATACAATAGAGAGGGCCCCGCAAAAAAATCCAATCGGGCCCCGCACCTATTCGATCCGGGCCTGATTTTTTATATTTATTTATAGTTGTAAAAAACACAATCACTTCATAAGTTTACTATTCGATTTCGATTAAATATGGCATCCAATGGTAAATAAGTTCCCCGCCTATAGTTTGTCTCAATTACAATTATTTATTTATGTTAGGTAATTTATAAAATGAGGCGACTGTGGGTCAGTGGGTAGAGTGCTGGCTCGCTGACTCGAAGATCGCTGGTTCGAGACCGAGTCTCGGCAGATAGATATTTGCAGTCGCCTCCTCTTGGAAAGTAATGGGAACCTACCAAGAGTATAATTGCCTAGTAACCTCTCCAAATTAGCCGTTCGGAACCGGCGTTAAAAAGTAGGTCCCGTATATCTGTGTAAAACAACTAAACACACTCAGCACAGGTATATGTGGAGAGGCGCCGACACCCGTTTCGGGTATGGCACTCGAAGAAGAAGAATTTATAAAAACCACCATTTGATTGACTTAGAAAGGGCGGGAAATTGGAGACCGCCGGCGGCAAAAGTTCTATAGGTACGCCACTGCGTCAATAACAAAGTCTGATATTCAACTAAAATAATTATTCGATCAACCTTTGGATCTTTAATCGATGGAATATTGATAAGAATTTGCAAAACTAATGAATTAAAGAATATTTTTAATTTCCCTTATAAATTAAAAAAGTAACTTATCCGAAAATGGACTTTTTGAAATCTTCTAATTTCAATATTATAAATTTTACTTACGATTTTTCATTACTAATTGGAAGTATATACCTTTTATAATTAAAATACGAGATTTTACCAAAAATACCCATTTTTGTGACCTAGAGATACTAAACTAATCCTAAATGAAAATATGGGTCCTTTTGACTGTCATAGTGATAACACAAAAACTCTAAATCTAAGAAAAATAAAATTTAAAATTTAAGTTTGATTTCTGCTTAAGAAATCCCCAAAAGTATTTGGTTCAAATCCGTTAACTGCATCTTTATTTCAGGCGTTTTGAGTTTTTTGTAATTTTTTCCAAAGTCACGCTATCGATTTTTTTTTAATGTTTAGTAAGTACTTATCAAGAATTTACATGTTCTTTGTTGTTGTTCCAATTTTTTCAAAAACCGCGCTCATTTTTTGAATTTTTGCAATTTCTATTCCATATTACACGTTCTTTGGTATCTATAAATTTTGCAAAAGCTTCATTTCCAAACGAACTTGTTTATGTGTCACTAGGTTTTTATGTAATTTTCTCGAAAACCGCGCCAAAGATTTTTTAAAAATTTTTCGTTATCCATAACTAATGTTCTTAGTTGTCTCTAAGTTTTATAAAATTTTTATGTTTGTAGACAAGTTATGTTTATTTGAAAATATTTAAGAACCTCAGGATTCTAGGCGTCGATAGTGAATTACTTTTTAATTATTAATAACTGGTCCGCAATTGTGTAGACATGCAGTGAAGCAGTGAGTAGTGAATTGGTAAGCGAAAGTCATATGGTGTGCACAAACCAAGTCATAAAGTATTTAAATAAATATTTTATGATTAAAACTATCCATATATTTTTTTTTATTTATTTTATTATATCGATAATGATTACCTTATCAAACAAGATACTTTAATATAAAAAATTAAAGGTTTTATCTATTTTTTTTTCTGGCTTGGACGAAAATCTTAACTCACACGCAAACTCTCACTTTACTAAATAAAAATGCTTACATAGCAATTTATTCAAGGATAAGCTCAAGGAAAGAGCAACAAGATGACTTCGACTCCTATGGAATGGAATATTGAATGGATTTTAAAATGCGACCCTGATAATACAACGAAATTTTCGATTTTAATTTTAAATCAACCGATTTTATTGGAGAAAAAACTAGCTTGTTCCTTATGGAAACAAGGTAAATATTTAAAGATTTTTCATTTTGAATTTGTTTACATATTAATTAAAATTAATAGATTGGTTCTTAAAGCTTAAAAAAATATATATATAAAATATATATGCTGATTTTTTTACATTGTAATTTATTTTAAAATATTATTTTGCCAGTTAAAAATCATAATTAATTTCATGAATGAAAGTACATAGTGATATAATTAATAAATTAAAATGAAATTAAATGATTCTTTATTTAAAAACTATTTTAACCTTATTATATTATACGAGCTTTTTGTGCGTGCCTTCGGCACGCCCTCGAAGCTCGGCCCTCCGGGCTGGTGCCCTTGCGGGCGATGTCTCGGTCCAAAAATTTTATTCCTTTTAAAAAAACCACACTCCAAATGTACACCTGTAAACTCCCGAAAATACATAGTCTCTTAAAAGTTTCGCCTCATTTTCGTCCTGACACAGCTACAGAAATGAGGCTCTAGATATGAATCTGGAAGTATTTTTTTTTCTATAATCTACAGCATTGTGATATTTTTTGTGTGAAAATAGATTTATTTAAATAAGTGGTATCGTGTGAGGAGGAGAATTATATTATATCATTTTTTTAAATTTGGAATCGATAATCGATATAAGGCTCCAAATATTTAAAAGAGATCAGGTGTTGTTTGTATGACAGGCTGCCTCCAGTATTGCAATGAGAAACTCATATGGGCATGCGTGTCTTAAGTCGTTTAATTTTGTAAAAATCAAAAAATAAGAATAACAAAATTTAGATTTTTAAAAAATTATAAAAAAGTGGCAAATTATTAAAAAATAAACAAATAATATATAAATCAAATAAGATGTGATTGATTTCTTTTTCTGTGCGCAAAGAAAAGCGAATTGAATATTTAATTTTGAGCGGTGAGGGGGGGGTAATAATTATCAATATATTTAATGTTTCTTAATTTAAAATCAATTGGAGTCTTTCATTTCGAAATTTGAGTCCAAATTACGATTATATTTCAAATTTGCCGTAAATATACCGATGGCGCTCTCTCTCGGCAGCATTACGTCAGCGTTGCGGCAAATTAATCTAGACAAATATATATAGTATAAATACATGTTTTCAATAAAAATAACTCAATACTACTTCCAATGAACTTTAACTCGACTGATCTTTTAACATTAATAAATAATCACAATCCTATAATTTAAAATCTCCTAGCATTAAACTAAAATAAAAGAGCGCCTTACATTCAAATTTACTTTCCAACATGTAATGACAATTGGCGAAAATCACCATAGGAGTGACATCTATTCAAGAAATATAGAATTGATGAAATATCCCCTAGACATAGCAATATTTCAAAGCGAAATCACTCCCTGATATCTAGTGAAAGATAGGCAAATAACAACTGCCCAAATATAAATAATTTTTCTAATCAAAAGATTTTTTTACTTTCTGTTAAGCAAAATTATTGTTTAAAAATATCGAAACTACAAGACAAAGCATTAAATCGGATTGTTCCTCTTAACTCTAGAGGGTTTTTGCTTACTTTCACCCTAAACTTATTTTTAGTTGTGCTTTAGTTGGGGAGGCAGGTTAGTCGCGAATGTAGCGTAACCGCTCCATCATTACCTTGATGACGATGTTGGAGCGTCCAAATTCAAACCTCGATCGCGACAGTATGAAATTTGACCAGCTATAATCTAGCTCCTGCATTAACATTACTAACACTAGAGATAGTATAATACTCGTACAACATATCTTATGGCCAAATGAACTAGATATATAAATTCACTAGTATCCGAGGCCAAAAAATAATTTCGTCGCCTTAGAGTGTAAACCTGCTAAATCCATTTTTATCATATATGACATAATATTAACACCGTTCGAAAGGAAAAGAGATGCAGCATCGTCCATGTAAAACTGCTAATTAAAATTACGACCGTATGTTGTAGAAAAAATGTGAAAATTAGTTTCTTTGCATAACAACAATATTAAATTTTGTTTGTTTTTTCTCTCCCCTGTAAAATTTCCTTGTTGTGAGTTATCAGGTTTGCACTCTAAGGGCCAGTTGTATGTCGGTTGGTAAAGTCTTTGTAAAAGTTGACAAAGGTTAAAATCTTAGAATTCACCTTGTGCCCGGCCGGATGGCCAATCAGATGACACGCACTTTCATCTGATTGGTCATCCCGCCGGGCACAAGGTGAATTCTAAGGTTTTACTCTTTGTCAACTTTTACAACGACTTTACCAGTCGAAATACAACTGGCCTTAAGGCGACACTTTGTATGTTTCAGTTTGGTGAGTATATATTATAAAAATATTACTTTTCGAATAAATCAGATTAATTGTTTTCACTTGGGTCGAAAAAACTCCCTTTGTACAAATATATCATGATTAAGTTTAACACAATTACTTTTTTCAGCCAATACAAGAATAGTTGCCGATGGTGGTGCAGATCGTTGGAGGCATTTTATACAAACCACACCGGAAGCGAGCGATTTAAAACCGCCAGATATGATTTCAGGCGACTTTGATTCCGTTAAAAAAGAGACTCTTAAATTTTTTAAAGATCTTGGCAGCGAAATCATTCCCACTCCTGATCAAAATCATACTGATTTTACAAAAGCCCTTATGATCTTATCTGATCGATCGTGAGTATATTAAGATTTTCCAAATTATTAATTTTATATTAATGGTAGAAAAATGTTAAGATAGTTAAAATATAAACTGTTCAAGCCAGTGGCGCAACCAGGAATTTGTCCTGGGGGGGGGGGGGGGATAATACACACACACACACATATATATATATATATTTACCAAATATTTTTTTCATTTGTTAATTTTTTCTTTTACTTTCATGTTTTTCCTTGTCCTTGAGGGGCTTCAGTCCCCTTAGCACCCCCCTCCCTTGGTTGCGCCACTAGTCTCCATAATAATCTGACCTTGGCTATTATTTTTTTGTCAGCAAATAGTTTGAGCTAGAACAACACTAGAACTTGACAAAAAGTTGTATTATATTAATACAAACTTTATTGCCAAATTTCAGCTAATTAGTTATAACGTTTTTGTTCTCCCTATATTAAGATTTGATTTTTTTTTGATTTTCTGCTTTGTTAACAGAATTCCTATTTCCTCAAATTTGTTCTAAACAAAAATTTTGAAATCAGAATGAACTTTTTTGTACTTCACTTCGTGAGCTATCGCGGGTATCGAAATCCAAACATGAAGAAAAAACTAAAGTAATAAAATAATTTCTTCTATTATTTATTTTTCTAATATTTGATTTTAGGAAACACGAATGGAAAAACGTGGTAGTTGTAATAGTTGAAACTTCTGGTCGTCTCGACCAGATCTTTGCCAATATCAATACCCTATTTCTCGCTCAAAATTCTTTTTGGCGAAATGGAAGTATTTATTTATTAGCGTCCCAATCAATTTCTTGGCTTCTACATCCTGGACGACATATCATCTCTATTCCAAAAGAAATTCTCGAATTGAAATCCTGGTGCAGTTTAATTCCCATCGGGGAACCAGCGACTGTTACTACGACGGGTTTGAAGTGGAACCTAAGTATGTATTATTTTATTATTTTCTTATAAAGAATGTTTATCTTTTGGAAATATATTCCATAGTTTTTACTAGTTAATTTTTACTTTCACATTTATATTCTATAGAATATAATGGGGAAGTATTTCGATGGCCAGCCTGGGTCCTGACTCTTTGAGAGCTTGTATCTCAGTGATGAAAAAAGTTAATTCTTTATCCTGTTCTATATATTTACCAAACTCAACATCTTTTCTTATTTTTAATTTTTTTTTTTATTTTATTTACGTAGAATCTTTTGACTGTTTTCGAAAATCCCGACAAGATGTCACCATCTATATTGAATTATTAATTATATGTATTGAAATAGTAATCACATTTGGAGTCAGAAAATAGTTCCATTTTCTCATAAGAGCAATGCCATTTACTTCCCCGTTAACTAGCCGCTCTGATTTTCGCCAATTAAATGCCTGGTGTTTATTTTCAAGTACAGCGTTATTAATAGTGCACACTAGAAAATGTATATGACTTATGAATTCTCGCTTTTATTTTATAAAAGTGTTGAGTTTTGATTACCCAACATTAGATCTAAAATGAACCTGGGTAAGATTTCAAAAAAGCTATTTACTTTTTTCTTAGGATAAAATAAAATACAACCGGCCCTCGATTTATTCTGTCTTTAAATTGCACGATTTCGATTTAATACGGTTAAAGAAATGGGGAAAAACTTATTTTAAAAGAAGAATTATGAGATGTAGATTTAAATAATACTATCGAAATCAGTACAAGGTATTTTTGGCGAACCAATCTATGGTATAAATCGAATGTTAATTATATTTATTCAGTTAAAAAAATAGCTTCGTTTTAGGATTCTGAACGAAAGTATAACACAACTCTAATATAGTCTCTTTACAATATCTGACGAAGATACTGACAGTTTGCCAATGCATTTCTCTCTTATACTAAATATCGTATTAAACGGATTAATTTTTTGAGGATGATTGAATTTTTGTGGGGTCGAAAATGAAAAATAATAATATATATATATATTCTGGGTATCTATGTAAAATAAAATAAAATAAGACTGTAATGTTTAATATTAAATAGAGATTATGGTGTTGGGTAAGGTGAAAAATCTTTAATAAAGATAAAAGTAAATAAGCTGACGTGTTCTGAAGTGGCCATCCACTTGACTTTACCATACAACCTGGCCCATCACTTACATTAATATTTAATAAAATTATTTATAATCATGTATGGGAGGGGGTTAGTTTTGCATTTTTAGACTCCTAGGGGCACACTGATTATGTATACAAAATTTGGTTGAGTTTGGTAAATGGCCAATATTTTCATTTTATGACCCCCCCCCCCCCATTTTGGGCGGTTAGTTTTTGCATTTTTAGACTTCTGGGGACCCACTGATTATGTATACAAAATTTGGGAGAGTTTGGTAAATGACCAAGATTTTCATTTTTTTGACCCCCCCCATTTTGGGCGGTTAGTTTTTGCATTTTTAGACTTCTGGGAACCCACTGATTATGTATACAAAATTTGGTTGAGTTTGGTAAATGGCCAAGATTTTCATTTTTTGACCCCCCCCCACATTTTGGGCGGTTAGATTTTGCATTTTTAGACTTCTGAGGGTCCACTGATTATGTATACAAAATTTGGTTGAGTTTGCTCAAACGACCTAGATTTTTAATTTTTAACCCCCCTCGACCCCCTTAATTTTGGGTCGATATGCACCAAAATCTAATCAGCTCTTAATCTCAATGGACCAAAACTACGTGTGAAATTTGGTTTCGATATTCACACTAGTTTTTGAGCTAGCTCGTACACAAATTTGGTAACTAAGACTACTAGTAACTAACTAACAGCTAACTAACAGACATTTTGACAAAATAATTATTATCTCGAAAAATATAATTTTTTCGATGTTCACTTATTAGAGCTTTTTTGTAGACCGAAATGCCATGGTTTCGCTCAATTTTTTTAATCAAAATAGTTTCAGCCGTTTTTGAGATATTTCGAAAAAAGAAGGAAAAAAAACACTTTTTCATGCACGATTACAATACTTTGACCATACCCTGTATGGTAAAGTAATAAATATTTTTATGAGATATTAATTTACTATGAGTTAGTTTTCTAGGTCACTTGTTTCACGTTAAATATTTAATTAATATATTTAATTAAATTAATATACAAAATTATATTTTTTCGATTTTTATACTTGTATATTATAAAAACTATGTAGATCTAATTACCAACTCAAAATTAAAATAAAGAATAAAAACATATTGATAACTAGTTTTATTTTTTTTCAGCTAATCAGGAAATGAGTTTTGGAGGGATTGTAAGTACTTCGAATACTTTTTCGGGTGAAAGTCAAGTGATCGTCGAAACCTCATCCACTTTGTTATGGTCCATGGCAATTCGCCAAGAGAGCGACTAGAACTTCTAATATAATATTTAGAATAAACGAGCATTTTATTACACTTTGATGTACTTAGCAAAAGTTACTTAACAGATACGTACCCAGAATTTTTTCAAGGGCACTCAATTTTTTTTTTTGAAAAAAAAATATCTGTATATTTATATATTACTTAATATAAAATATTATAATAAACGAAATGGTAAGTGAAATTAACAAAAATTTTATCTTAGAATTTCGTGGGCTTACATTATTTATATAATATATTTAGTTTAAACTAAGTGCTGGCAATTGAAACCGGTTTTTCGGTTAACCTGTTTCGGATTATCATTTTTTTAATAAAATATAAAACTGGTTATTCAGATATGGTTACTCTAATTGATACTCTACTTGGTCTTTGAGGTAGAACTGAGTTTTAAAGAAACCTGTTAACCTGTTTTCGCATTTATTTGGTTTTTGCTAGCAATAATCTAAACTACATGATTTATGGGATACCTGGTCCCAATGCTCTCTTTTCTAGGTACGTCTCTGGTACTTAATATATTTTTATCTGTTATATTTTTAAAAATAAATCTTAATGTTGAATTTTCAAATTAACTAAAATATTTTAATAAAAAATTTTTTTATATATTATATATTTTAATGAATTCGTATTTATTTTTTTAATTATCCTCTTTATTCTTTAATTTATTAGAAAAAATAAATAATTTTATGATTTGAAATCAATAGAAAGATAACATTAATTGAGGAAGTGGATTCTCTACTTTAGATCATTTCTTTTTTACTTTATCCATAGCAACATAATATTTTACATGGTTTATATGGATGACAGTCTCGCATATGTACCTGAACAAAGAGTAGATGAATTTCTACAGTATTTTAACACATATAATAAAAAAATAAATTTTACAGTAGAGAAAGAAAAGGACAATGAGATCTGTTTCTTGGACATTAAAATAGTGAAGAGGAAGGAATGGATTGTTGACCGACATATATGAGAAGAAAACAAAGTCTCTCAGAATGTTAAATTATAATTCAGATAATCCAATGGCACATAAGATCAATACCATTTACAATGAAATAGACAGAATACACAAAATATGCCACCAAGTTATATAAGAAAGAACATGGAAAAACTAAAAAGTAAAGCTACAAATAATGGTTATCCGGATGATTTTTGTGAATATGTGGAAAAATATTGTAATCGGTCGTGGCAAAGGTGAACTTCAAAGGGTCATCAGGTAAGAGACTACGGAACCCATGGGCTCAATTAAAGTCACAAATTGTGAGTATTCAATTAAGTTGAATTTTAGCACGTGACGGTTTTGACAAAAATTACATGGGGTCTCGTCGAGAGGCCAATAAGTGCGATTTTTTCATTTAGTGCGTGCAGATGTATGTGTGGATGGATGTATGATGTTTGGATGTACGTTATCGTTTTTGGCCCACGATTTTTCCACACCGTTGCACCGATTGAAATGAAATTGAAAACCTACCATTAGTTTAACAAAATGAAGCGCTGATTAGTTTTTGGTACATATCGGCCCACAAACATTAGTACTTTATTTCAGTACTTTTAGTTTTTTCTAAATATCTTGAAAATGACTTAACCAATTTTGATGAAATTTAATATCCTAATTAAGTACCTTGGGGACCACAAAAAAGGTTAAATAAAGTTTTTAGTAAAATTATATTTTAAAGTACTTTACTCTAGAGTAAGATAGTACTTTTTTAATTTTTAAATTCTTTAAAATTTATTCATTTGAAAGTTTTAATATAGCTCATTTAACCTTGCTTAAGTAAGAATGGATAGGCTTCTCTCTGTGAAATGCTAAAAATTTGGGAGGAAATTTTATAAGTAACCATAGCAACCGCGTTGTTTTCTTATCCGTTACCTTTGCTGAAGACATAGAGAAATCGATTTTAAACCAAAAATAGCGATTGATTCTCATCTAGTACTTGAGGAATAACCATTCTATATTGGATTTTTGACGTTTCGGTTTTTATTGAGTAACCATTGCTGAAGACATAGAGAAATCGATTTAAAATCAAAAATAGCGATTGATTCTCATCTAGTACTTGAGGAATAATCATTCTATATTGGATTTTTGACGTTTCGGTTTTATTGGTAACCATTGCTGAAGACATGGAGGAATCGACTTAAAATCAAAAATAGCGATTGATTCTCATCTAATACTAGAGGAATAACCTTATTGCATTCCATTTTTGATGTTTATGGGAAAAAGAGACAGGGCTATCATTTGCATAATATATATTGGTATTTAGACCATAGTTCCCTAACTCAGTTTTTCATATTTAAATAGTAAGCTTATAATGAAATTAGTCTTCATGTATATATTCGTATAAAATGATTATTTACATGATAGAATAACATAATGTTAATAAATTGGTTGGGAGAACTAATATAAAAAATTTAAATTAAAAAAATCTTTTAAAACAGTTTAAGCATCTTTTACTCTTGGACATGATTTATGGAATTACGCAAATATCTAAGCAGATTTAAATGAAAAAAGTTAATTTTTTAAGAAAAATAAAGATGCTGTGGACACGTAGTCAAAGAATTAAAACGACTTTTATAGCCATCATAAGTAATAATTTACCATTAACTTCCTTCCACTTATTTTAGAATAGTTTATAATATTAATGTAGGGTGCGAGGGGTTTCGCCCCTTGGCTCATAGGGGTTAATAACACACGTATTTATGATTTAATATATATCTATTTACAAAAAGGCGGTTATACATTTTCGTGTCTAGGGGTCATCGTGAAAACATCGTAATACACATCATCTTATAACTATCATCGTACAACTGCTATCAAATCGACAAACTAACACATCGACAAGCATGTCATCTTAAGCGCCGTTGGCTTTCAACTATAAACTTCCAGCCGTTGTCAACCTACCCTCAGCAGCAACACATACACATACACACATGCATATGAGTGTCAGCCGACACAAGTTGTCATAATATTATTTATTACAGAATGCTTTTAGCCGGGCCCGGAACCCAGAAGACGGCCTTTAGAATGGACAACGGACCGCAATCTCCTGACCGGGCACGTGCCAACCATATGCTCTTAATAAAACAGAAATCAAGAAAATTCACTTAATTAATTTCTCACATTAATAATACGATTAAATTAGATAAATTCAAAAAGCACTGGGCTCATGGCAACCACCGGAGCCTCAGAGGGCAGAGCAAAGCTATTTATTGCATTTTATTAATATTAAATAAATAATTTTATTATTAAATAATTAAATACCCTAAGAAAACATGATTTAAAAAAATATTTAAAAGCCGTTAATTAATATGTTATTAGTAAGCACTTTTGAATGTTATATGGTAAACTCTACCTATTTAAAACTTATTTAAAAATTATCATTTCCATTACATGCCTGATTGCTTACATGCCGTAAGCTCTGGAGCATTCGATCAACGACTGGACTCGCCTGGCTCTTACGCAGCTTTCATTCTTCTGCGCGCAAATTAGTTGTCTAAATACAGGCGCACCAACCTCATAAATCAAGTTACAAATTCAGACTATTTTTGAGAATTGTAATTAGTAGAGTTATTTATTTATATTTTATAATTCAATATTTTTCTTATACCTGCCAAAAAATTGAATTAAATAAAAAGCTCTAAATGGAAAAATCATTCAAATTCAAGTTCGATTTCGGTCGAGACGTTAATATTCAATTATTTATTCACTCATGATTGTCAAAAACAAATTAAGATTATTGGCTGATAAAATGAAATGAAAAATTATTAGTCTTTACACTGACCAATTGATGAACTTCTCCAGCAATATGTATTTTACTCAAAAATATAAACTATTTTTTTTCTTATTCGTATTATCTATTGTTTATACTGTCCAAGTTAAACTAAGCCAAAGTTAAGCATTTTCGTCATTATGAATGTAAACTTCGTGCCAGCCTCTTTAACTGAAATCAGAAACGGGAAGCGACCAGCCAGTCGCCAAAAAGTCCACGATTACTATTTCCGGACCTTATCTGCATGCTTATGATAGTCTAATAAACTCAGGTAAGATGTAAGTGTATCTGTAGTCGTTTCGACCAGACCTGTTCAAGAACCCTTGTAAAAATTGTATATCTTGAACTTGGAATTGATTGCAAGAATCATTTGTTCATTGCCAGCTATTGTTTAATTTTATACAATTGATCAAAAATCGAAAGCTAGCTGAGCTGTATTAAACCGATCAAATGAATACATCTTAAAAAATGAAAAAAGTACTATCTCACTCTAGTGTAAAGTAATTTAAAATATAATTTTACTAAAAAGTTTATATAACCTTTTTTGTGGTCTTCGGGGGATACTTAATTAAAATATTGAATTTAATCAAAATTGGTCAAGATATTTTCAAGATACTTAGAAAAAACTAAAAAAGACCTCGAATAAATTACTAATGTTTGTGGGCCGATATGTACCAAAAACTAATCAGCGCTTCATTTTGTTAAAGAATGGTAGCTTTTCAATTTCATTTCAATCGATTGTATGGTGTGGAAAATATAGTCGACTAAATAAAAGGGTCCATATGGCACGCAGTTGCGCCACAACCTCAACATAAAACAGACCAAAATAATTATAAATGAAAAAGAAATCAATCTTAGTTTATCGATTTCATTTATCTAAAGGTTCACAGTAACATTCTAATATAAGAAAATAGAAATTCAATTAAGAATTTCGTAGCTTAAATGAATTGTTATGAAAACATTCACTTTCTTCTCTCGGTCAGCCAGTCGGCTAGAAAAGCTAAAAGGTTTTAATTTTTTCCTCATCACATATTCAATTAAGTCTATTGAAATTTCATATCTATCGAATATTTTCTTCTATCTTTTGTACCAAATTATTATTATTAGGAAATTTTTATTTTTGGGGTAGTTTATTTGAAGTCTAATTTGAAAAAACGCTAATTAATACTCATTTGAAATAAATTTTAAAAATTTGAAATCAATAAATATTACCATATAAAACAATTAATTATTTATATTTATATTCAATATAGAACGAAAATTGGTCAAAAACACAGAAAACCGTCTAAATCAATAAATTTTAAAGAATTTTAAAAAGTACTTGATTTCTGTAGAGGAAAGTATTTTAAAATATGTAATTTTATTAAAAACTTTATATAACCTTTTTGAGCTCTTCAAGATACATAAATATATGAAATTTGATTGAAATTGGTTAAGATACTTAGAAAAAACTAAAAAATAACAGTTAATGTTTGTGGGCCGATATGTACCAAAAATTGAATTCTTCGCTTGCCAAATCAGATTGCCTCTATAAAAAAAAATTGGAGAAATGCGATGAAATAATGTACATTATAACCTACATTATTAATTACACGGTAAAGCCTCCTCGAATAATCAGACTCAATGTTACCCTCCTCAATTACTCTCGACCTAGACAAACTGAATAAATGGGGCTCACAAAATTTAGTTAACTTCAATTCAAACAAGACTCAATATTGTCTAATTTCTAGGCGCGAAAATAGAGATTTCCCTGATATTCACTTCGATTCGAATACCCTAAAAATGTGTGACAGCCTATCCATGCTTGGCGTCTCTGTCGCATCTGACCTGTCTTGGAATGAACACATCTCCTCTGTGGCGAAATCTGCAGCAAGGAAGATTGGCTTCTTATTCAGGTCCAAGCGATTTTACAAACCCCCACAACTTCTCACCATCTACAAGGCCCAAATCCGCCCCTGTCTCGAATACGGCTCTCATCTGTGGAGAGGGGCCTCCAAAATACTCTCTTGCTACCCTGGATGCAATTCAGAAACGAGCCGTCAGGCTAATTGACGATTCTACCCTCACCGACTCCCTCGACTCGCTGGCTCATCGAAGAGATGTCTCTGCCCTTTCCCTTTTCTATAGATACTATCACGGCAGGTGCTCTGATGAGATAAAATCAATAATTCCCCCCAAAGCATGCTTTGCACGTAGCACGCGTTTTGCCGACTCCCAACACTCTTTCGCGGTTAAATTAGAAAAGTGCCGGACCACTTCATTCGCCAATACATATATCCCCATGACTTCAAGGAACTGGAACTCTCTTCCAGCCTCTATCTTTCCCAGCACCTATAATCTTCAAACCTTCAAAACCGGAGTGCATAGACACCTACGTCTACACCTCTCACTTAATCAACTTTCTCTTCTCTTCGGTAATGCAAGGGTCTTTTTCGAGAATCCATAGGGCTGCATCTTCCCCTGGTGCACACCCTTCTTGCATTCGAATTGCATTATAAAAAAAAAAAAAAAAAAAAAAACGTGTGTTGGTTATTCAATGGCCAAATTTACTTGCCACTTTATTTGGACCTAGTGGTGTTAACAATTATTATTATAGAAATTTGTTTTGAATATATGGTATACATTTAGGAGTCAATAGCCGGATACTGACTGAGGGTTTGCTTCGCGAGGCCAGCCCCTTGAGGCAAATGCCTGGTCCGGTCAGTATGTCCTTCGCTCCAAGGCTGCGGCTGCCTCGGCCCGATCCATCGGTTGTCGGTTTTTGTGAATGCTCAAAGGCGCTTCGTGTCGTTTCCTGCGTTCACTCAGGACGGTTCTGCGGCAAACGCCCGAGGCAGCTCTCGCGAGGCTGGTCGCTCAGTCAGTTTCCGGCTAGTCAAATGTTTTGACATTAAAATTTAATAAAATACTAGCTTCAAGGCCCGCCTTCGGTTGGTCTTTTGCTAGCCATGGGGCTTCGCCCCTGGACCCCCACGTGGCTGCTTTATTGATGTTTTATTAGTTACAGAGAATAAATATAAATGTTTTATTATAAATCTTAAATAGATATAATTTAAGATTCTATTAACTGAAATTTAAATGTACTTTAAAAAAAATAGATAAACATTTTTCAAACCTATCTTCAATTAGTTTTTTCGCAAAAAACGAAAATTTCTCGATGATTACCATTTTTAATTTTTTTTTCTCATAAAAAAACTTTGACAAAATAATTATCATATTGTATTTATTATTTGGAAAAAATAAATATTTAGAATTTGAGAAAATAAAATAAAATAAAATAATCTATTTACAATAAAAATGTTACTAAATAAATACTTTTGTAAAAATGCAGTATTAAATTCTTCTTCAACGATAATGTGGTTAGAACTATTGAGAATGAATGACACTCAAAAATCTTACAAACAGGGCCGCCAACACTTGTTTTTTTTGCTAGTTTAGTTCTTTTATTGTTTGGCAAGCTATGTTGGCTAACCTGAATTTTTTTTAGTTTTTCCTGAATTTTCCAATTTTCCGGGCAACTTTTCCAATTTTTTTTACGTATTAACCTGAATTGCACTATTACGAACATTTAAAAAAAAATTAGCCAAATCGGTCCAGGCATTTAAGAGATCTGCGCTTACGAAGAAACAGAAATTCATTTTTATTATATAGATATAAATTGAGTTAATCGAATTGGCAAGTGAAGCATTCAATTAATGAGCACTTCATTTTCATTAAAGCAATGGTAGGTTTTCAATCCCTCATCAAAATCGTTTGAGAAAACGATTCGTCTCTCTCTCTTAAGAGCGTGTCTGTGACGTCACCGCCCCAAATACAGGTCATAGCCTGTCACCGCCACAAATACAGGTTAAGACCTGTCGATTCTCCCCACTCTTCCCGAAAATCAAAAAATTCGACTTTGACCGGGCAATCTCCACCTCTCCTCCCTTCCCCCCGATCACGCTACTTGAATTCCGAGGGACGCCAATTAGTTGGGCCTCTCTTCGGGCACCGATCACCCACGCAACAAATATACATGCGGATATTTTCAACCCTTTGGCCGAAAAAATTTAGTTTTTTATATAATTGCATTTGATTTGAATGTGTTTTATAGAATCCAACCGATAAAAGAAAAATCAACCAAATTTCGAGGTAAATTATCCAAAATTTTTTCTCAATTCTCTTAGCGCCTTTTTGAAACTGAAATTCAATTCAAAGTAGTTTTCTTTTTATTTTTAGTCAATTTTTTATCAAATATTTTTTTACAAAGTTAATCCTCAAATTTGAATCAGATTTCGAAAATCTTCTTGCCTACAATTTTTATTATTTTTTTTAAATTTTTTTATAGTTTTTAGTCTTGCATACTATAAGCCATACTGTTTCTAGCCATTTCTCATGCGGTATGAAAATTTTATAAGTTAGTGATACTTAGTGTTGAGAGGTTCTAGATTCTATCCGATCCAATTTTTATTCTATTGAGTTAGGCGCTGTACCTTGGTCCTCCCGCTCTAACAGCTCGGTCAGTTCAAGGCAACGGTCTACTCTCTCAAAACGGATGTCGATCTCGTTCCCGCAAAACGTTGATACATCAATTGAGATCACATTTTTTCTAATGACTTGCTTTGGCCGCCTGCCGGTACGGCCACCTCATAGGTTCTAAATTCAGTCAAATTTGTTTGTTTATTGTTCATTTTTTGTTAAGAAATGTCTGAAACGTGAGTAAAAAATCATTTTCAACTAAATGTTTTTAATAATTTTTAACCATCCGATTTATGGCTGAGATATTTTAATTGAGTTTTTGGAAAATATGCTTTTTTGAGAAAATTCTCAAAAAATCTTGTATTTAGTTTTGATAAAAAAATTCAGTGAATACACGTGCACGGCTATTCAAGGCATAAAAAGTATTATTTAGTAAATTACGAAAAAAATTAATATTTTCAGAGATATTAATTATTTTTATTGTTATTCCGCCATGATCCAATATTGTATGTACTCTTTTAGACATTATATGTAGTTATATTATAATAAGTTGAAAAGACCAGTCGAATTTGGATTGAATCGAATCATGCGAACTTGATCTTATGCCGACAAAAGAGTTGAGATCTAAACGGGTACCAAGTTCCATGGAATTAAATCATACCTATAGAAATGTAAACGTTCTTCAATTGATTTAAATGAAAATTTTTTAAGTTTTTTGATATTGAATTTATAACTTGGCACCCTTTTAGATATCAACTCTTTTGTCGACGAAGACGACGTCGTTTTATACTGAACTTGGCTCCTTTCTCACATTTATGTTTTTGGTCAGATATCATTAATTTTTGAAAAGTTGTATCCTTTTATTTATCTAAATTCTGAAGAAGAGAAAGTTTCGGGGTTTCAATTTCCTCCTTTATTAATATGCCAAGCTTTACCAGTATGCCAAATTTCAGCATCTAGCTTGATGGTATTTTCACTATATTTATTTATTTATTTATTACAACTTTTGGCCTTCGAAATCAGATGTTTCATTTTGTCCATCATTTATTATTTATTATTTTCACATGAGCCTATAAATTTTACCCCTTCATTTAAAGCCCTAAAGAAGTGGCAAAGTTTCACTTTTTCTATTTTTCCTTTAATTTTACGCACAAATTCTACTAGTATGGCAAATTTCAGCATTCTAGGATCAGTGGAAGTACTTTAGGTTTTTAATATGTGAGTCAGTCAGTGAGTGTTAAAAATGGTACTTTTCAGACCTTAATAACTCAAGAACTATAATAGGTTTATTCATGAAATTTGGGTTTCCTGGTGTTCTAGTGGGCCTTATTAGGCAATCAAAATTTCAAGCCTGTAGGTCTAACACTAATAGTTTTTGAATTATAGGAGGGTCGAAAGTAGCTCTAAATGGTTCGTGTAAATATACACATGGCCAGTAAGTAGCCCGTTTTTCCGAACTTGGCTGACACACTGCCGTGTGTCTAGATATATGTTATATGTTGCAATAAAAACCCGTTTTTAGTAAGAACGGGTTCTTACTAGTTAAAACGCGTTTCACTGAATAGCTTTGTGGAAACTAGAATTTATTGATGTTGGTTGAGTTTGGTCCAAAGGTCTAGAATCTTCATTTTTGACCTTCCGCCTCATTTTTTAAACGAAAATGTCAAAAATTACATCATGATTAGAAGCAAAGTTGTAGAGGATCTAATTTTTTACATTTTCGTTTAAAATTTTTTGAAAATAAACACCCAAATTGAGACGGAAGGTCAAAAATGAAGATTCTAGACCTTTGGACTAAACTCAACCAACATCAGTAAATTCTAGTTGCCAGCAAACGCGTATTCTAACTAGTAAGAAGGCGTTCTTACTAAAAACGGGTTTTTACTGCAACATGATATAACAATTGATCAATCAATAAGATAATCTCTTCCAATGTTTACAATTTCTACATCTAAATTAATTATTTTATGAATTATATGTGATATTTTTGTAATAATTTTTCGAGGCTTATTATGTTGAAAATAAATAAATAAATAATTTAGACTGGAGGGTGGCTAATTGCTTATTTTATATTTGACAAAGAGAAGCTTATTTTATATTTGACTAGAACAAAAACTGAATTATACTAGTAAATAGTATTTAATTAGAATAGATTTCAATATTTCTGGCTGCCCAGGTGGGCGCCCTCTCCTTCCGCTCCGCCACTGCCTTATCATTTCCAGCGCCCCGCCCGGCCGACCCAGGCCATCAAGGAGCTCAGTTCTTTCGCGCGCTCTCCAGCGGATTCCAAGCCTCGGAACCCGGGCCCGTCCAGGTAAATCTGCCTTATAATTAATTTCAATTATTATAATTATTTGATTAGTTCTACAATTAATTCCAAAATATGTTAATTAAAAAGTCTCTCAATTACTTGCTCTTAATTTTCAAGCAACCACCGATTTCAATACCAATTTTTTTTTTAATCTTTTGACTCATTTACATACAAATGAAAAAATACTTTTCACTTTTATTATTTTTATAATAAAAGTGTCTCCTATTTGATAATAAAAGACATTATCTTACCTGATTTTTGGAATTCAAATCAAAATTAATTCTCTATATCAATATCAATTTTAATTTTAATTCTCCAAAACATTTTAACTTTTTAATCTAATTATAATACAATTTATTTTATACTTTTTAGGATTCAAGAATCAACAAATATACATTTCTGGTGCATCATTGGCTGAAGTACCTTAGCCCAAAAGGTAATACTTTTTCTATTAATTATTTTTTCCTTTCATCAATTGATATTTCTTCTAATAGTAAATTGTGGTACATATTTTCAATTTTTCAGTAAAATCATGGACTTTCATCCTTGGAGAGTTGACTGCACCGTTGAAGTTCTCTTCATCTACAAGAAAGAGTAAGTAGTCAACTATATTTTTAATTAATTTAATTGATATGCTTGACAATATTTGAGCCCATAAACCTATATATATACATATGCGGAAGCATCCTAAAAATTTCAAGCATTTAGAGTATTTTCATAATTATATAAGGTCGACTTCAAAATTTCAGGAAAATTTTTAAATTTTCATTTTATTATCCGTTATTTCAAATATTTCTATAAAAAACATTTTTTGTTTTGAAAAGTAAATTGGTTTCTGGAAATCAAAAAATAAAATTGTTGAATAGTTTCAAGGGACAATTAAAATGAATGATTTTTCATAAAAGAGTGCTTATAGAAGGTTTCAAGTCCCTGCCTGGTATATGGTATCTTCCAGCTCAACAAGTCCAGACGAGTTTTAGTCGAATAAAAATTATTCTCGCTAAGGAACTATTAAAATAAAAATAATACAAAAAAGGAATAAATAAAGATGATTCGAGAATTTCTGGACTAATCCATTTCTAAGATCTTCAATAAATGAAAGATCCGAATTAACTAAGAGATTCTGCCTCATAGACAAATCATAGCTTTCTTTTATAACAATAGAAATAGGAAAAATTTAAGAATTTTCTTATAGAATAGGCTGAATATCTGGAGATTCGATCCCATGTCTGTGAGAGTTGAATCACAAGATTTAATTTCTGACTCCATAATCCATTTCTAAGAACACTCAAAATATAAGATCGGAAATAATCCAAGAGTGCTTTAACAAGTCATAGCTTGTTCATAGCAATATAATTTATGATTTTCTTATAGGACAGGCTGATTCATTATGGAAGATGGCCGATTTTCGTCTCAGGAACTGCGGAGTTGAAGTCACAAGATTTAACTTCTGACTCCTACCCTCACTCAAACAAAGCAGTATCGATTTAAGGCGAAGGTCTAAAATATATTTCAAAAAAATCTAATTTTGCTGGTAAATTTATAGAAATAACGAAACTGATGCCGTATTTGATGAAATTTGCAAAAAAAAACGATGATATAAATAAAATATCAAAAATGAAAGGTACTTTTTTGACAGCATCCCCTGGTTGAAAAGTCACCAACCGCCACTGATATATATATATATATTTGAATAACTAATATGTCTATTGATTCATATAGTGAGTTATTAAATGGCTTGCTAAAATTTTCTTTTTATAATCTAAATGTTTCTTCATCATAGTTTCGAGTATATATTTAATATCAGTTGCTGATTTGAACCTTTTCGAGATTACGACCCATTCTGTTTTTCATATTCTAAATGGGAGAAATTTTTCCGGATTTTTTTTGTTAAATTATTTTAGAATTTATACTCGCGTGATTCGAAGAGAAATATATTTTTTTAAACACGTCTATTTTTTATTAAAAAAATTAATAAGCATTTCTTCAATAATTTATATTTCGTATATAATAGTGATATTTGAAAATTCACATTTAGTTTGCAATCAAGCGTAGTGAAATGAAAATTGGTGTGTCTCTGTGTGTGTGTGTGTGTTTTCAATTAAAAAGAATAAATTAATAGGCCATTTTTTTTATTTTAAGTTTGACTTATATAATTATTTTTGTAGTAAATTATTTTAGTAAAAATTATTTCCCTTTAATATAGATTTAGAACAATTTGTTTATCGGAAGATATGAAAATAATTAATTTAAAACTCATTTTTGAATTGAATCATCAAATCAATAAAAAAATTTTATTAGTTTGAAAATGATTTTTTCTCTAATATATGTACCTATATTCATCATTTTTTTTAATTATAAATGAATGTAACTTTATAAAATGATTCACTAAAATAAACGGAATTATAATTATTCGATATATTATATCATTCCTTCAATTACGATGCACCGAGTTTGATATGAGAACCTTTCTTTCCCTGAATTCGATAAAATAAATAATTTCTTTCCCTTGAATCTCTTGACTAAATCTGATCGCAAAAATTAATTTGAAATATATTGAAATATACATTATATAAAATGGATTTTCTTTTAATGTTTAGAAATGGGCAAATAGCATGATAGAAGAATTTATGGAAATTTGGGTGAAATTTTCATATTCATTTTTCCCGGCTTAGGAGATAAGATTTTTTTTTTTTTATTTAATGACCTCGGAAATGAATCCATTTGGCCAGTTCCTTTTGTTTTTTTTTAAAGATACATTATTTACATTTTTATATATACATATGTACAATTATAATTATATATCAACATTTAAAAAAAAAAAAAAAAAAAAAAATTTTAAATTTAAATATATAGTTTGGATGCAATTAATAGTTTTATTATTGCCTCTTGTATCTCGGACTCATGACAGTCGGGATTGAAATACGCAAGAATTAATTGCATTGATGTAGGTAATGGTATTTTTTGGGAAGATCTATTATAAAATGAGTCAATCGCTCTAAAATTATTTGAGCACCCCAGAAAAATGTGGTTGACATCACCCATTTGGATGCCATCACATTCACAAAAAGGAGTGTCTCTTAAGTTAAATTGAAAAAGTCTTCTGGGGGTAGCCGCGTGACCCATTCTCAATCGTATTATTAGAACTATTAACCTCCTATATAACCGACAGTCATGAAACCATGATTTACATCCAATTCTGGGCATAATAGAGTGCAAATAGAAACCTCTCGATTCTGAAGAGGAGTCCCAAAATTTTTGCCACAAATCAATAGAATTTTTCTTAATACTATTAATTGCATCTACGTAGGTGAGGCCCATGTTCAATGGAGCTCCATCCGTAATAGCCTGTTTTGCTAAGGAGTCAACAAATTCGTTGTATTGGATGCCCACATGAGAGGGACACCATAGGAATTCAACAGTATTATTTATTTTACACATACACTCACAAATTTTATAAATAAGATAGTTCTCTGACTTAGTTTTATAAAAGTTTTTGATTGATTTTAAAACGCTTTGAGAATCTGATACAATTAAAATTTTTTTAGATTGATCTAATGAGTCTATATAAACCAAAGCCCTTAGGATAGCGATCGCTTCTGCGCTAAATATGGAACAATCCTTAGATATTTTAAATTTTTCATAGTAGTTATTGGTTACATGGTAGAAGGCACAACCTACATTTTCGTCCATTTTAGAGCCGTTCTGTATAAATCAGCTCATAATCAAAAAATTCATCTCTGAGAAGCGAACTAAATTTTATATTGATATAAGCTTCTTCTTTTGTCCATGGGGGAATGTAGATAGGGACGTTAGAGTGTTTAATGTTGTATGGGAAGTGATATATAAGAGGCTTTGGACTGACGTGTAATTTGTGTACTATATTTTCCAACTTATTATATTGATTGATTATAAGAAGGTTTTGCAGATTGTGGGTTATAGGCTGTGGGATGGAAAGGAAATTTTTCAGTTCGGATATTGAGTTCAACATTTGCGTGTCGCTGTTTATGATTTTTCTGATTAGAAATTTCTGAGTCAAAAACTCCCTTCTAATATTGAGAGGCATTTCATGGGCTTCAATGAGTAGAGAGTTGGTTGGTGTAGACGACATAGCTCCTATACAAGTGCGGATGACCTTATATTGTAATTTATCCAACTGGGATAGTACTGCTTTGGATGCATTGCCATAAACAGTTCCACCATAATCAAAGATAGATCGTATTAGGGATCGGTAAATCAGGAGGCAACATGATGGATGTGCTCCCCACCACGTTCTTGTGATATATCTTATTATGTTCAAACGAATTTCACTTTTTTTGACAATATATTCTATATGATGTTTCCAGGATAGTTTTTTGTCAAATATAAGACCTAAGAATTTAGTTTTTTCAACAATTTGTATATTCATGTTATTTATTGATAAAACATTCAAATTATTCATTTTATATCTTCTGGAGAAAATGATTCCCTTAGTTTTTTGTGGTTCCATTTCGAGATTAATTTTGGGGAGCCAAGAGCTGATTTTTTGGAGGGTTTCTTCCAGTTTACTTGAATTTTCATTTATACTTGGGCTCGACGTCCAGATAATTATATCATCGGCAAATTGGAGCATCTTGACTCCTGGGCTAACGAGAGACTCGAGTTCGTTTGTGTATAATACGTATAAAAGGGGGCTGAGAACTCCCCCTTGCGCCACCCCTTTGGATATTATTCTCGGACCCAGAATTTCATCGTCGTGTTTGCAATATAGTTTTCTTGAGTGGTTTAGTTTGATAATGTTATTAATAATTTGGGATGGGATATTTAAATTGTTGAGTTTTTCGGCCATGACCTCAATGATCACATTATCATATGCTGATTTAATATCTAGAAATATGGCAGTAAGATATTCTCTTTTTGAAAAACTTGTGTAAATATCGTTCGAAAAGAGTGTAAGGTTATCCAAAGTGCTCTTTTTTTTCCTAAATCCAAATTGTGAATTCGAAATTATGTTTGAGCTTTCCAGCCAATATTCAAGTCTATTTTTTAAAATAGTTTCAAACAGCTTTTCTAATGCAGAGGAGAGGACAATTGGTCTGTATGATGACGCAATATTGGGATTTTTATTTGGTTTTTTAATAGGAATGACCAGTTGAGAGGTCCATGAATCTGGAAAAATGTTGTTTTCACTAAAGGTGTTAAATAATATTAAAAGAAAGTTTTTTGATTGAGTAGGCAAATTTTTAATCATGGAAAAATGGACTTGATCTAGACCCGGAGCGCTATTTCTTTTCGAATCGAGAGCTATCTCGAACTCCTTCATATTAAAGGGTTCAACAGCCCATTCCAAATTAGGGTGGTTTACATTTTGAAAAAGAGGAACATCCATGGGAACGAATGGTGGAGCGATATTCATAAAGAATTCTTCCATCGTGTCCTTGTCTAGAAAGGAGTCATTAGGAGCCGAGATGTTTTTTAATGCTTTTATTTTATTCCAGATTAATTTTACGGGGGTGTCTTTATTAATTGTAGAGCAGAATTTCTTCCAACTGATTCTTTTTTTATATTTAAGAAGCACTTTTGTTTGAGCATCGGTTTTTTTATATTCGATATAGTTTTCGATGGACATGTTATCCACATATGCCTTAAATTTTAATTTTCGTTTTGAACATATTTTGGAACAATCTTCGTCCCACCAAATGGGGGATGATTTCTGATTCTTTGGGTGAGTTTTGGAAGTATTTACATTCGCAAAGTCAAGAGATTTATTAATATCACCAATAAAGTTATCATATTTGATTAGGGCATTTTCTATATTGGGAACGATTATTGTATTATACTTTTCATTGGTCATTGAGGTTTTATAGCTATTCCAGTCAATCTTGTTTATATTAATTGTTCTATGAATATTTTTTTTATTTATATAAGGTATATTATTGCAGTTGATTTTCATTAAAATTGGATAATGATCTGACCCCATTGGGTCTTGGTGGACATCCCATTCTATTAAGTGAGATATATCCGATGTTGACAAAGATATGTCCAATGGAGAGGAAGCCCTATTCAGCCTCGGGATCATCGTATTTTGTCCGTTATTTAGAATTATCATTCCGTCTTGATTAATATTATTATTTAGGGTGGTTCCAGCTTTATCTTGGTAGGTACAACCAGAGGCGTAAAAGTGGGCATTAAAATCACCTCCTATTAAAATAGGCCCTTGGAATTGGTCCAGTAAATTTCTCCACATGATATAGTTAATAGTGGTTTTAGGTGGTGCATATAATGAAATTATATTGATTTGTATATTGTTATTTAATGCTAAATTTATTGCACAAACCTCATATTTTATGTTATTTTTGTTAATATTTATTTCTTTATAATTAATATTTTTATTTATAATAATAGCAACTCCACCTTTTCCTTCTGGGCGATCGCTACGTATAATCTTATACTTTTTGAAATGATAATTATATTCGGGTTTAAACCAGCTTTCAGATATCAAAATAATGTCAATATTATTCTGATTAATTAGTCTTTCAAATGCCTCTTTTTTATTATGTAGGGATCTTGCGTTCCATTGAAGAATGTTATAGTTCTTAGACATTTTTAGAAAAAATATTTTTAAAGTAATATTGGTTTATCACAAGTATTTCATAAGGCTTTATAATGAGTGGCTATATATAGATAAATATTATTAGAATTTTAAAAGTATTATTTTATTTTTAAATGAATTTATTTGTTAAATTCGTTTCTATTAATTTTTGTAAGCTCTCTTTTTCCAGGTATGGTTTATTTTTAACTGTTTCTATTATTTCATAAATAATCTCAGTTAGATTATTTAAATTAAAATTATTATTATTATTTTGAGAAAAAGTATTGTTCCCCTGGGTATAAGGGTTGAAAGTAATAGGTGTAGGATTTAATTGTATTGTTTGTGGTAATTGAGGGAAATTACTTTTACTAGGGATAGGACGAGCTTTTTGTCTGCTCGGAACACTAATAGTAAAATTTTTTTTTTGAGATGTTGATTTTTCCGTTTCAGAATCTGAGTCTATTTTTTTTCTTTTTTCAGCTTGAGATAGGTTAGCTTGTTTTAAAATTGGGAAATTATATGTATCATTTATTAGAGACGGGTTATCCGCCCTGTTGGCGTAGGTTTTATATGAGAAATTAGACGACGCTTCTCTATAAGTTAAATTATGTAGTGTCATTATTTCTTTTATTTTTTTTTGTTTGGTGAATTCTGGACAGAGTTCATGATTGGTCGCTAGATGATTGCCCTTGCAAAAAAAACATACGGGTTCAGCGGTTGACAGACAAGATTCTATCGGATGCGAATCTAGGCACGACGGGCACTTATGTTGTTCCCGTCTGCAGTTTTCCTGTTTATGGTGATACATGAGACATTTCTTGCATTGGATGGTCGCTGGTATAAATGGTATGACTCTTACTCTAACACCATGGAGGTAAATATATTCAGGAAGGGTTTGTGAAACAAATGTAATTTTCACTGTCTCTAGAGGAGTATTTTTGTCTCCTCTTTTATTAAATCTAAATATATCCGAAATTGGGAAAGGAGTTAGGATGTCTTTAAAGATTTCTTCTTTTGTTGTGTCAGTGGGAATGTTTTTGATTATACCACTTTTGGTGGTGAAGTATTTAGGTATATAGGCGGAGTAGGAATTTTCAATTAATATTTTTTCAGAGATGATTTTATTTGCAGCATCATACGAAGTAAATTCAATTTTTATTTTATTTCTATTGACAATACTAATGTTTTTAATAAATTGATTGTATCGGGGTAGGTCCTTATGTATTAGTCTGCCCACTTTCATGGGATGAATTTTCTCCTTCTTGTTGTCATTTTTTTCTACGAAAACAAAGTAGGGGCCTGGGTCCGTTTTTGAATATTTATTGATTTGTATTGTCAAAGTTAGGTCTGATCTGGATGCACTATTGGTTTGGTTATTGATTGATAAATTGTTTGTTAATGTATTTTCAGAATTAACCAGGTTGTTTGTGGGTTCACTTATCTTGTTATTGGTGTCGTTGCCTGTTGCCGTCATCAAATTATCATCTTGATCCATTTGTTGTAAATCAGGGGGGCCTGGGCCCTCCGGGGCCCCTTTATCTCCCATGGGAAATATCAAGCGAGCCGCTTAATATTTGTTGTTTTAATAGTTTGATAAAATAAGGTGAAACAGAACAGTAAACTGAGTAGGTATGTTTAAATACCGGGAGCGAATATGAGAGCGACCGACTCTGACGGAGGCGGAGCTTCGAATG